>PHWZ01000233.1:0-58850 GCA_004379285.1 Botryotinia calthae | reverse complement strand
GTCCACGGGCTCTCCCCCTCTCCCATCCACCCAAACCCCCTCTCACTCCCTCCCCTCCTCTCCGCCATCTCCACCACCCAATCCGGCTTCACCATCACCCCCACCACAAACCTCTAATCCCACATCCACGTTCTCGATCTCGCTCAAATCTATCTCTCCCTCCTCTCCTCCGCCCTGCAATCCCGCTCTCCCGATCCCCAAAAATGGGGTCCAGAAGCCTTCTACTTCGCTTCTTCTGAAGACCTTTCTTTCAGTGAATACATGACGACGCTGATCTCGAAGCTTTCAAATCCTCCTTATCATTTAATCCACGATACACAGATCAAGGAGCTCCCATTTTCCGAAGCGGTAAAAGTGGCCGGGACCCTGACGTCGTATTTATTCGGTATAGATATGCAAGCGAGAAGTACAAGAGCGAAGGAGAGATTGGGATGGGTACCCAGAGCGAAGAAAGTGGAGGAGGGATTAGACGAGGTTCTTGAAACTTATTTCAAGAAAAGAGATGATGGGAGTGGAATGCAGGAATTGGATGATACGTATCAATTGCGAAATTTTGCATAGATATGTATATGAAGATAATGGAATCTTGATAAGCAGATTCCGTGGTTCTGGGAGGAACGTTGTTTGAATACACTTTCGTTTTTTGCATTAGATGTCAGGTTTTATAGATCATTAGATACCAGTTTCTATAGACGCCAAATTAGAAGAACCATCCCTCATCCCTCATCTCTCATCCCTCGTTCCTCATTCTTTAAGAAAAGCAAATTCGAAACTCCTACCTATCATTATTCATACTATTAATTAAAACACTTCATCGCATAGCAAGAACATGCAATCACATATTCCACAGTGCAAAGCTTCGGGTGTAAATATCAGATACAGAGTAACCTCGTATTCATTCCGAATATCCAGAGGTATCGAAACAAAAACACATCCTATTCTATGTATATATACCATGCCGGAGATATACATTCAACTCACAACCTCGCACATACATCAAGTGGTAGATTTCCATTTTCTCGACCGACCTTCAGAATTATGCGTGTCTATTGACTTATTAATATCCTGTCCTACCCAACTTTCTTCCCTATGGTTGAATTTGATCTCATCGTTGTTAAACCCGATGGCATCCCGTATCTTTAACATCCCGGCGTCTGGACTACTTTCATCTTCCACTACTTCACATTATCATCTGATATTCGATTCATTTCATTAATATTAACAAACCAAATAAAATACACTAATCAACACATCATTCCACTCTCATCTCCGACCATTCTCTTATCCCGCATATCCTCTCCTTTCCTGCAACAATCATGACTATCGTCTTATTCATATGAACCCCACTGCTAAGACCCATTACGTACACTAATAAACACGATTCCCCAATCCCCGATATCTAGAAATATCTCGCAGAGAATTCAGATCTCCAATTCCGTTCCTTATCCTAATTTCCAATCCTCCATAACCAGCTAATTTCCCATCCCATTCTATCCTGTCAATATCGATCGTATTTCTCCGTACTAATCATAATATGCTTTCTCCTACCCCCCTTGCTCACCTCCTCTCCATTTTCACCCCTCTCCCTAGCCCTCATCCTCCTAGCCCTCGGTTCCTCAAACCATCCTTCTTTCCTCCAATCAATCTTCTCCAGTATCCTCTCCACCCCGCTTTCTTGATCCCTCCTTCCCCTCACACCTCTCATATCCCTTGCAACAAAACCCTCAAACACCCTCCTCCGCGTATCTCTTCCTCTCCTCTTAACACCCACCCTCACACTCGCATCCCTCAAAAATGGCGCTCCGGACACCTTCCCCATTCCTTCTTTCTCTGCCCTTGCACCTTCCAGTAACCAAGACCTCATCCATTCTTTCCTCCTATAAACTTCTGGGCTTTCTCGAACAAATGGTTTATATCTATCTAACCATTTGATTCCTTCCGCATACAGTACTCCCCGAGAATCTTCTAGTACCATTTGTTTTTTATACCGTTGCAGTGTGTGCGCTTTTAGTCTAAAATGCTTTCGAAGAAGCTGTTCGCGACGACGATGGCTAACTAATTTGTGTTTATGAGATAGAGACTTTTTGTGGTGAGAGCGTTTGCTAAAGATGCGGGAGGAATTGATAGTGTTGAGCAGGGTAGCTAAAGCTGTTTCAAGGAGAATTGTCAGTATATAACTTTCAAGCCCAATGGGAAAAAAAGGAACCAACTTACTACCAGTTCTTTGTTGCCTACCAATCGTCCCATCTTTCGATTTGCCAGACACCGATTTCTCCTTCCCTTCTTTCTTAGAAAGGATAGAAACGGGTACTTTGGGCGATTTTCCCTGCAGATCGTGCAAATTAGGAGCAGTGACACTCTTTCCTACAAATATCGCACTAATATTCGCTCCCGCATTCATAAAAAGCTTTCCTAATTTCCCAGCGCTTGGTGTCGTCGGAGGTTGTAAGATCTGTTCCTCATCATCCGCAAACGATGCCGTCTTTGAAAGCTTTGATGTTGTCTTTTTGAGTTGCAGGGGATTAGACTCACTGGTCTCATTAGACAAAATCGTATCAACAGGAGAAACTCTTTGTTTCATCAATTGTTGAGATGGGATTTGAGCCTTTGCATGTTCGAGCTTGAGAAGATGTTCATGTTCCAATGCAATATCGAGATCAGTTTCCCAGCCGCCAAAACTTATTTGCTTTTTGAGAGGTGGAGGAATAAATCCGTAAACTTTGTTTGCGGGGGAGATAGGACTTGGGTTTGATATTGCAGAAGACTTTCTAGCTGTGTTGATTCGGACCACTGGCTTTGCTTCTATGGTAGACTCTTTCATGGTTGGGGTTTTGGCAGCTTCAGCCGGAGAGTAGAATGATTGCGAGTCGTCATCCTGATTAATTGGAAGTCTATTAGGCGGGACAGGAAATCTGTACGGCTCTCTAAAAGCAATGGCTGTATGGGCCGAATATGCCGTGCAATTTTGTTGTGAGCCATCGAATATGCCTCCCATATCTTGAGATTTAGATGTCGGAGCCAATTTTGTAGATTTATCTTTCTCTTTTCCGCCATCTCTACGAGGGAATAAGCCCAAGCTCTTTTGCTTCTTCAATATTGCTCGTTTTTGAAGATCCACGGTATCATCTGGTGGCTCGTTTCCTCTACGAGGCAATAAACCCAGACTCTTCTGCTTCTTCAGTATCTGTGTAGGCAATGGTGGTGTTGGAAAATCCACGCAAGAATCTTTCGGAGTAACAGGGTATGAATGAGAAAAAGCAGTAGTTGAATGTACATTCGGTATCGAAATACCAAGTGCATTATCACCGTATTTGTTATCAGAGGATTTAGAACTTTCAGATGATTTCCTTGGGGTCTTTGAACATTCGGATGATTTTCTAGGAGTTTTCGAGGTTGTGTTTTCATGGCATATCTCGCTGTCCTCGAATCTGACAGACTTTAAACTCTCAGACGATTTCCTACAGATTATGGTCGCCAGACTACTCTTCTTCCTTAATCTGGGTTGGAACACTGCACAAGGCTCATATGGACTAGCCAAGAATGAAAGATCGGCACTTGGAGACATTTGTGGTAGCGTAATATTTCCAACAACTGAATTTATCAGATTTTCCCCCGTAACGAAACACATGTTCTTGGTCGCACGATCTGATATATTTCTGCCCTGGAGATCTTCATTGGGCCTCATCTTTGTGAGTTTCTTGGGCTTTTGTTGAGTTTCCATACGTGGAGGTGGAGTATCGGGATTCAATGTTGACGGTTTAGGAGATTTTGTACCAGATAATGATTTATTTTGTGTTTGAATTTCAACGGAAGAATTATGCAATGCAGTTCTACGAAGCTGAGTTCCAGGAGTTGGTGTAATAGGACTTTCTTGTCTCAGTGATCGTGGCGATTTTGGGACTGAAGAGAGTGGACTTGGGGTTTGCATCTCCGCATCGGCAGCACCAGGTAGCGGCGCTTTACGAAGCTTGATCCTAGGAGTCGTGATTGCTGAAGTGGTTTGAGGTAGAGGAGACGTATGGTCGCGGTTTGCAGGGTGTAATTCTAACTCCAAATCTGTAGTGAGATCGCGCAATGGTGTTTTACGTAGTTGAGGTTTCCGAGAAGCGCCTATGACTGGGGTAACCTGCTGCGATATCAGTGGAGAAACAGCCATTGAAGGCGAGCCACTCAAGGCCCGACCCCTGAGACCACCAGAAGTGCCGCACGATTTCTGTTTATGAAGTAGAGGTCTATGGGTGCTTTCTGAAATAAATGCCTTCGGAGCTGAAGGATATCCGGGCAACTCTCGTAAATCCAAGGCTTGGTAAGCTTTGATTGCATCTGAATTATTCTTCAAGACATGCTCAACTTTTTTCATTGGATTGAGTCCAATCGAAGAGCCTTGTTGAGAAATATGTGTTGAAGAGCCAGCTCGCAAAGTTTCGAATGAAGTCGCGCCGTTATCTTTGTACATTCTGCGAGATTTTACTTTTGTGGAAGCAACACTCGAAGTCCTTGCTCGTGAGGATGAACTAGGAACTCCGTTTGGAAAAGATGCTCTTCTTTCTATTGGGGCTTCTGGCCGACACAGAACTCGCAGAAGTTTCTCATCTTCAGATACCCTTTGTGAACGAAGCTGATACTTTGGAGTAGGAGGACCTCTTGACCACGGATCAGGATACGATATCATATGGAACGGTGTCCTTTTTGGTTGATCTTTTAATGGAACCCAAGATTGAAAGCTGCTATGATGTGCCGCTTCGGAGAGTTGTTCTGTGAATGGCGTGTTTACTCGAAGTCTCGATTGCTGGTTGTGCACCGATTCTCTCCCATCTCCATTTGATGACCTTGAGCTTGAATACCCCCGCCCATTCGGAATATTAGGAGTTGTCACTACTGAGTGGAGTGTTCTTGGTGCATTCATTGGTATGGTGTGATATTCCTGACGGTATTCGTGTTGACGTTTTGGAGATGCCAACCGTTTTCGGCCGTGTACTTTTGCCTCAGCCCTGTCAGATCTTTGAGACTCGTTTGTTGAGTTTGAGGTAGCTGAGCTTGATGTATCTTTCCTGCTGTTCATTCTGTCTCTTACGCTCTGTGGATGATACAGAGAGGCTGGCTTTTCTGAATCGAAAGCAGTATTCTTTGATGTGACTGATTGTTCGTTCTGGTCACTTTGGCGTTCAGTGCGAGCTGATGTATATGAGAATGCGGTTGTGCTTCTGGAACGTGTAGATCGGATACTGTATGCAACTGCAGCGCTTCTCTTGAAGAACATGATATCGTGTATAGCGTTAGATTGCTCGATCATCTCACTGGCTAGCTCAATATAATCTCTTAAGTTATCTCGAGTATCAACCCAATTATGCCTGCATGCAGGGTTCTTTAAGAGGGTTTCAAAATCTTTCAAAGCTTCAATACCTTCATGCGTCACATGGATGATGAGATTATAGAACTTGGCTCGATGGTTTCGTAATTTGTCGCGATCAATGCGATCATTTGGTAGATCTCGAACGCATGGTGGATATAAGGTATTAAGCATGGCGAGAGCATTCGGCTTATAAAAGGGATGAGCTTTAAGTTCATGAAGCATTGTCTAGCAAATGACGGGTCAGCATGACTGATGGTCTTCAAGAAGCATATTCGCATACCCAGATTCGTAGATCAACAAAGCAACTAGCATAGAAGCCTTCGATGAGTGTCTCTTGAGCTTGAATATCTTCCACCCATCTTTTGGCATCAGGATCAGCACTCAGAACTCTTCTCCAATTGTGCTTGTCAATTTTCAAACGCAAGGCAACGTCTCTAAGAGCCTCTCGTCTTCGACATTCAAGATCTTGGAGATAGTCAATGCCTGTGAGAGCCTGATCAAAATCAACCTGGTCTTCATCCTTTGTAAATACCTTATCCAAGCACCACTTTCTGATGAAATCAGGTGGCAATCCTCTACTTGATTTTCTGCCATCTGCAAACTCTGACTCAAATTTTATATCAAGAAGAGATTCATTTGATGCATCCATAAAAGGATCATAAGCAGCATGGTTTCGAATTGTTGATTTGATGTTTTCATCTTTGACACCTTCGGACTTGCTTGGTTTGTCCTCTTGAGTATTTTCGGCTTCGACGATTTCATCCTCCTTAACACTTCTAGAGTTATTGGTTGTGTCTTTCTTATTCTCTGACTTTGATTTTTCCAATGAGATTAGGAAGTGTATAATAGCTGTTCCTTTTGGTTCATACTGCCACCATTTGTGTGCTTCCTTTAATGTTGGCACCCGATGCCCTGAATATTTAATCAAGTCAGCTTTTGTTCCAAGAAACCAGGTCGGAATGCGACCCGACCCGACAATGGGTCAATAATGGGAAGAGGGGAAAGGTTCAACAAGTGTTCACATACCTGCATTAAAGGAAAACATTATTTTCAAAGGAAGTTCGGAGGATAGATGACACTCTAATACATGGTTGATGATCCATGGAATTTGATCTGTGTATTTATCAATGGTAGTTGTGATGGGAAAGTTATCGATCAAATCGCTTGAAGTTGAAGATAAGGAAGACCTAATAGATGAGACCCCATCCTGCCAGGAAGCACTCGAAAATGGATTCCTCGCCATATCATGGAGATAACAGCCTTAAACTCCCTCCAATCAATGAGCAATACGACTGATAATGAATGAATTTTCTCATTGAATATTTTTGGGAATGACAACGCTTATGACAGGGCGAAAGATTTGAAAAGCTCTACTGAGTATGCTTTAGCAAAAGAGCTACAGATCTTCTTTCATTTTTCTCTCCAACTCTTGACATATAGGTAGTTTTCATGAACTTTCCAAATACTCATCCAGCAAGTATACATCAGACGATACAGCAGTATTGTTGTACGCCTATGATAGACTGGGAAGATGTGATGAAAGTAGCAAATGCTTGAGAGAAGACTTTGAATGATAGAATGTGGAAGAGGATTTGGATTTAAGATATTGAGCTATTATCTGCCTTTCTTGATACCTCTATATTGACACTCGTCGTTGACTCGGTACCCACATTTGATGTTGGCATCCGCATGGCAAACGGGGAACGGCAAGGTATCCTAGCTAGTAGGTGATCCGGAGGCGGTGGATTTGACATATGATGGAACGTCCTAACTAGCACTTAGAGCTGGAAGAGATATATCATCCCACCCGCCATTCGTCTGACCGGAAAGAAAAGCAATAGATCATATATGTGCCTATCATCCGCTGCTTTGAGAGATCCGTGCTCAATAAAGGTTCCTGTTCGAGATTCTTACAGCATCGCCTTATCGGTTCCGGCAGCTGAATAACGATAAATTCCAAGGGTTTTCGAGTTGCACAAAGCCAGAGGGTACCCATATATGGTATTGGCTGCATGTTTCATACGGTTATGCATTTTGGCGTGCAGATCGAATCGTTCAAAAGTATCCCAACGAAGATAGTTTACTCCCCAACATTGTTTATGCACGGTTCGAAGGTAGAAGCAGTCAATATATTGGCCATCGAAAGTGGCCGAGTATGACGGGTATCCCGCACATCTTGCATCGGAAATATAATTAGCTTCCACGTCGGGATTTCTTCGCCCACTATAACACCACATGGCTTTGAACAGTCGACGATGTAGAACCAGGTAGGTACAGCTCGAAAATTGCTCAGAACGAAAGGGGAATGGACCTTAGGATACATGCAGGAAAGATGATGTCTAGAATGTTGATTGCCGTCACTAGCAATGCGAGCGTCCTTTTCTAGAAGCATGTAGAAGGAGGCAGTGTGAAGTGCTCTTGATATTTACAGGTATACGTGAAACTCTTTGAAGATCAGGGCCGTCATCGCAGCGTGAATAATAATCTGTGTGAGATGCATATGCTTGTATGGATGAAGATTCGACGATGGTGTTGTAAGTGGTCAACTTTGTGCAGTGACAAGGAAGGGAATGCAGGGTCACCGTACATGAAAAATTGGGCCTGACTTTAAGGTCCACCTGCCAGTGGTCATGTCTACTATACTGCCAGACTAGCATCAGCATTCCCATGTATTGTCATATATTATCGTTTATTATTAGATTAGATCTCGGCCGTCATCCAACTCTTTTTGATTATGTTTCTGCACTTTGGGCTTGTCTATAACTCTGCAATTGGGAGTAGATGAACGTTACCAGTCTTGTGCATTATGTATGAGCCGGCAGTGAAGTCACACTAGAATATTTGCAGCGAACAGAGCATCATAATTGAATGCGAACTTGTATTGACATGTACCACTGCAGTGATCCGACCGTGTCCCGTGAGAAGAAGCAGTTTTGGAGAGGATTGCTGGATTGTAATACGCGATGCCAGAGGATTCTGCTTCTTGCCAAAAAAGAATAAACTACCGAGTAACCACCATCAGCTCACCACGCAGTCAAGTCACCCGGGGTTCTGTGTACTTTTGGTGTCTAATTATAGGAGTCCACGGAAAACCCAAGCAAACTCAGTTCATTATACCGGTATGAACCTAAGAGATCTCACGTTGAGATGAACCCCAAGTGCCTAGTCCGCTAGTCCGCTAGTCCTTCGCGCTTCGTACTTATTAGTACTTTGTGAATATCACTTGTTTCAGAATTCAATCACAACTTTATTAGCTTTTAATTTACCATAGCTCAAGCTCTCACGCCGCCAAGCAGATTACGAACGAGCATCAAACTTTGACCATATTCACCAAAATCCAGCAACCTTACCCCTACTAAACAACAAACACAACACCAAAACTTTGGCACTACATAGAAATGATTTCTGATGATAATATCCAATCGACACAACTTCCTTGACGCTTCTCTTCCACCTCAGGTTTCCCATACAGACATCCGACCAACGCAGCTAGAGAGAGAACAGGGGAAAAGGAAAGGTTAGCGATGCAACCCTCAGTCATTCAAAGAGCCGTGGTCCAGAGAACCATACGCGCCTCTACAACGCGCCATTGGTTACAAACACGAAAGCCCATCATCACACAATCACAACTACGATGTCTCTCGACAGAGACGGCTTCAGAACATAATTCAAACGGGTTCAATTCAGAAAAGCGTGAGTTTGTCCCTTTTTTGAATTCTCACTCCTGGCCCTGTAGCTTGGCATTCAATTACTTGTTCGACTCGCTCCTTTTCATCGGAAGCTGGGTTTTCAATGGGGGTGTCTCAGTTTATCTCTAGCCCATAGCTATCGACATTGCACAAGCTATGTAAAATGCTTCAAATAGATTAATCGGATGGTACCGATCTAGAAAGATGGCAGACATGCATGTCAAAGGGTTGGCACTTTTAGTGCATACTGTCATATCTTTACACGTGAAATCCACGTGTTTCTGGCAACGTTTACTTCTTGCTTTTTTTCAATTATTCTCGAAGGATGTTAATCTGACAATGTGCATAGGTAATCCCGAGACTGAATCATCCAACAATCAATATCGGAAAAGTCGAAATGACTATCCGTCACATGATGAGCCTTTCAATGTTAAGACTAAAATGCTTGACGCTGCATTGACAGCCTTTGCATCTATTGTGGTGCTGGGAACAGGATTTGCCTTAGGAGGTTACCTCTATCATAGGTTCTACAAATGGATGGTTATTCATAAGATGGAGATTGCCTTCAAGCCGGGTGATCCAGTTCTAGACCTTGCCGCAACTACGAAACAGATGCCAAAGAGGTATGCAGTTGATGATGATGATGATGATGATGAACATTGGTTCGTACACAAGTTTTGCTGCTTTTAACACTCGTTCTTGTTTCTGAGCTGGAACCCTATGTTTTCTTTTCCTCAGACTTCCTCTTTTTTCCTTCACTCAGCTTTTGTTCTTCATTTTCTTCCAAGATTTGTGTTTGGCTTGTTGGACATTACTGACTCCGATTAATCACAGGATACACCGCGCAGAGCAAGAGAAAATAGACAAAATAGTGCACGGCGAAGATCGTGGACACTATCATCTATTGATCGGAGAAAAGGGTGTAGGAAAATCCAGTATGTTGCTCGAGGCCATGCAGAAAATTGATGGTGAGGGTGTGAGTATGTTTGAAGCACATGCCGACCCTGAGATTTTCAGAGTACGTTTAGGAAAGGCCCTTAATTTTGAATTCAGTGAGGATTACATCGGATCATACTTTTCTGAAAGAGGACCAAGAGATAGCACGGCGCTATTGGATATTGAAAGAGCGATGAACAAATTGGAGAAGGTTGCACTGAAGAGACGAAGTACTGGTCGTGGACCTTTGGTAAGCTTTTACATCTTTCTTATCTGAAAATACTGGCCGGGATGTGCTCTGTGTTGTTCGGATACTTACGATCTCAGATTGTCATTATAAATGCGATACACCTTCTCCGAGATGACGAGAATGGCAAAGACCTGCTTGAACTGTTACAACAACGTGCTGAACAATGGGCCGCTTCCAACTTAGTCACCATGGTTTTCAACAGTGATGACTATTGGGTTTACGAAAGATTAAAGTTACTCGCAACCCGTATGGAAGTCACTACCATTCCAGATCTTCCACGCAGCCTGGCCGTGTCTGCGCTCCAAAGATATCGCCAAAAATACTATGCCGAAACTCCTTCATCCGAAATTTTGAATGAGGTCTACAACCGCGTAGGTGGCCGTCTCACATTCTTGAACCGAGTTGCCAAATCCTCCGACATGCTCGAAACATGCAACAACATCATCGATACCGAACGCCGCTGGTTCCTAAACCAATGTTGGATACTCGGTATGGAAATGGACGACGACGTAATGGACCAACAGAAATACGCCGTAAGTATCTTCCCTCTCTCTCTTCCCCTCACACTCACATCCCCCAGTCCGCAGCCATGGTCCTAGCGCAAGCGCTCGTCGCCGCCGAAAAAGACACCCCCACCTACATCGACGACGGCTCGCACAATATTCCGGAAATTCCCCTCCACAAAGCCCGGCAGATCATGACGCGCGCAGATTTCATCCAGCAATACGATCACGTGAATCTCTTCACTATCACCTCGAAAGCAATGGTCCGCGCCGACTCGGTGCCTATGCAACAAGCATTCCGCAGTATCTGCGCCGAAGAGGGTTTCCAGAAACATCTCGAAGCTACCTTGCAGCGAATCAACGATATCG
Source organism: Botryotinia calthae (assembly GCA_004379285.1). NCBI lineage: Eukaryota > Fungi > Ascomycota > Leotiomycetes > Helotiales > Sclerotiniaceae > Botryotinia > Botryotinia calthae. Next base: position 47,750 of record PHWZ01000233.1, on the reverse strand, counting down.
AGAGTTTGGGCAGAACGAGGGAGATTGTGGCGAAAGATTTGGTGCTCGGGGGTAAGTATAAGATTACGATGAGTGATGGGGAGAAGAGGGGAACGAAGGTTACGGAGGTTGTGTTGGAGACACCGGAGGAGGAAGATGATGGTGATGATTAGTAGATTGGGGCGTTGCGGGTAAGGCTTGGTGGATATACGTATGTCTGTATGATTGCGATATTTTTGTATATTTAGAAGTTATAGAGTGGAAATGAATTAGATAGGTTATTGCTATTTAATGAAATTACTTCATATCTGATCTGAACGATTTCCGCGAGCTGATGCTTTGAAACTTTAGAATTCATACATACATGCATGCATATATACATACACAGACTATGAAACTATTTCGTAATCTTACCTTACAACTCAAAACGCAATATCTTCTTCACCTGTCCTACCCTAGCTTTACATTATGCTAGATCGCGAAATTATAGAATTGTAGAATAATAATGGGGTTTTAAGATTCGATAAATCGGGCTAGGAGATATGTGTATATATATATATATATATATGTCCAGGTCTCAGGAAGAACTAATCTATAAATGAGATGCAGAAGCATCCCCTTATTTATAATTACATCTCGAGATTTACTATGTACGAATACTGGGAGTTCTGAAAATGAAAAGCACAATACACGTGAAACCAAATTGCGAGAAAGCTGCATATTCGATAGAATATATTTTGGGACAAATACATGATTGCTTCCTCCGCGCCATGTTAAATGAGCAACTCAGTCCGCGATACAACCCTTCTTTTCTATCACTCCCTTCCACTCACACCGTTTGCCTCCCCGCCCCCCCTCCATTCCGCATTCTCGTATTACGAATCCACTCAATCGCCTCTAAAAGATGCGGCACAAATTTCTGCGGCTTTTCGGTTGCGGGAAAATGTCCAATATCAGGCATAGTCTTATGTTTCGCGCCTGGAATCTTATCACAAGTAGCTTGAGCCACGGTAGGCGTATTGCTCCAATCGTAATCACCAGTCAGCATGAAGACTGGACATTTTTTAGTATCGATGCTGGAGACTCTGGCGCGGCCGTCGAAACCGCCAAAGTAGAAGTCGAGGTCGCCGTGGAAGATTCCGTAGGCGGATGAGCTGTACATGTGCCAGATGAGTTGTTTGTTGGCGAGAGGAGTGGTTGGTGACATCATCTGGGGGTGGGTGTTAGTTTTGGACTTGGGGAGTAGGTAGGCTGGGTTATTACGCCGTATACCCATTCTGGGTTGAAGAGCGATTGGTTGACGTAGGGTGACTGGTCGTTGAATTGGCGATCCATGTTGAGATACTCGCAGCTGTGATTGTTAGTAATGTCTTTTTGTGGATGGGAATCTTACCCTTGGAGTGGAATTGTTCCACCGGCACCAACTTCGTCAGCTCTAGTTGCTACAGCCAAACATACTTGACCGGCCATGGATGCCCCGCATATTATTGGTTTGTTCAATTTTAGTTTCTTGACTATTGCGGTGATAGCACCGACATAAGTGTCTTCAGTGTTTGTATAGTCACCGGGACTAGAGGATTTCATGTCAGTAATTTTACCATCTACGTAGAGTAACGTCAAACTTGTGGTGTTGTATCAAGTTCAATAATACATGATAGGACCTCTAATATTCCCAACAACAAAAAGTATATTTCAAATTACCATGTGTACTTACCAGTGATTTGGAGGAGGGTAACTCTTCCCATGACCTGGTAGATCAAAAGCTATCATATTGCATTTCTCACGCATGGCGGTATGATTCATAACCCCATGATATTGTCGACCGTCTGCACCGGCAGTGTGGAGGAAAACTATGTCTTGTTTCCCAGAACCGCTTTGCTCGTAGAAAACCTTGCACTTTCCCCATGTTGGGATGGTCAAATATACATAACGACCAATGACATGATCCTCGTCGACTTCAGGTTCTTCATCTAATTTCATCGGCCCGCAATATGCATCATGAAGGACTTCAAGAACTCGTCTCCAGATATGAGTATGCTGAGTGAAAGATATTTGATCTCCTTGGATCTCGATATCTTTTTGCTTGATGTTCATTCCAAACATACCCCAATAGCTTTGAAAGGGAGCGACTGGAATTGGTTGAAAGAATTGCTCCCAATGCTTAAGCGATGCTAATAGTATGAATGAAGCCTCCTGGGCCGTACCAACTCTTGCCTGACATTTACCATTATTTATGACAATAATGATGATATTGTTTGAGGTCGATGTACCAATCCCAAAGGTAATTTGAGGAAGAATCGCTGGGGTCTTCACAAAAGCATTATATTGAGGGTCTTTTTTAATCAGCTCGTCAAAGGCTGGAAGAGTTGAATGAAGTTGATCTGATAGATCAGTCCAACGAGAAGAGGAAGCCATCCTGAAGGATCACTTATTGCACTAGTGAAAGAGTCAACTGAAAGAGATTGGACATTTGGAGAAATGGGACAATGTTTGATGAAAGGGTATTATATACTTGGCCTAATCTGCATAAACAACACATATTGGTGAGAGTGACACCTACCCCGCAGCAAGAACATGACACCTACCCCACAGCAAGAACATGACACCTACCCCACAGCAAGAACATGACACCAATGTACTCGTACAATTTGGCAATAAAAATCAAATGCTTCTCCAGCCAGACAGTCTGGAGTGTGCATTGGAGCTAGAAAGTGTTGAGTAATAGAGGCACACAAGAAGTAGCTCCTGGGAAAGTGATTCCATTTGTTAGTGGGCCTGATTTAGGATAAGAGATTCCGCAACTGGGGTTCATTGAGATCATGTTGTGTTGACCTTCTGCATATAACCATGAATAGTATCTGAAATACGTTCTTCTCTTGGTCCTTTGAACATGATATTTTGTTTGTCTTGGGAGTTGACATGCAGTTCAGTGAATACATTTGCTGTTTGCTCTTGTCCTTTACTCAAAACACCAGCATTGCACCATGACTCTCAGCCCTTGAATACCGGCACATGTGAATGGTATAGACAATGGTTGTGATGTATGGCATATCTCCTTAGGTGTACAAAAGATCATGAAGAGGAGAAGTGAGAATGAGGTTCGATAGATGTAAGTGAAGTATCTTGTCCTGGATCCGAAGTTTAACCGACATGACTAATCAAAATGCAGACATGCACACACAAAACACACAAATAGGTCCGAGCTGGAGCTTTACGTACCGGATCCTCACTGATCCTCACTTTTCTAGCGGCCGCTAGATCTAAATTCCCAAAAAATAAAATCATTACTCTAACAAGTCAATAACAGTACGCGCCAAAATTGATTCATGTCAATCCTTCAGACACGACCCCTCCTTTCTACCTACTGCCATTGAAGACTCCTTCAACAAAGTGCTCAGAACGATTCAAAGTAATATGAATCACTAAGCATGTTAAGTTGGGCCAAAGGATTATTCTCTTCACAGCTGGAACCCGAGAATTTAGAAGAGGATCCGATAAGTGATCAAGCTGATAAGATAACTCAAGGTAGATCAAACTTTTTTGTCATTTGCTTCTGGGAAACCTGAGATTGTTGCACATCTCTCCAATTGTACTTGCCATAATCGTTCTGGCGTAGAAAACTGACCGTCGCTTCCTAATCCAGAATCCGAAACAACTCTATCTCTCCTGAGTAGAGATTTAGTCATGGACAATTCTCGAGAACCTGCAAGTGACCAATTTGGTGGCATAGATGACCACATTGGTACCAGTACAAAAAAGCACAAGAAAGATAAGAAGAAGAATAGGAACAAGAGTATGGGTGGATCAGCAAGTGTTCTACAGAGAGAATATCAGATTGCTGGCATTCAAGAGAGCCCAGAAGATGTCGGCGCGTCAGAACGATATCCAGCTACTTCACCTACACCCGCCTCGGAATTGAGCGCAAAAAAGGAAAAGCGAAGACGACGAAAGTCGAACCAGAACGCTCATACGGAGGATGCAGGTGGACAAGAGGCAAGCCCAGAAGCTTACCCATCTGGGCAAGTTGGCCAGCCAGAACTTCGTACAGAAGAATTGACTGAGTTGGGCAACATTCAACAATCAAAATCGAAACAAAAGCGCAAACATCGAAAGTCTTACCAAGAAGAATCGCAGATTAGCTACGAAGACTATGTCCCAAATGAGCTGGTTGACGCAGCACAATTGGAAGATACAGAACATCAAGAACCCGAAGCCGAGATGACGACCACAGATTCAGCATCGAAAAAGAAAAATCGTCGCAAGAACCACAAATCCAGTACATCACATTCAGCACCACCAGGTGAAGAGGAAACTCTCCAACAAATAGAAACTGAAGTTGAAGCGGACTGGGCCCATGCAAGCGAAAAATCGAAGAGAAAGAGAAAGACAAAGTTGGAGAAGACTGTTGCATCAGAAGTTGCACAAGGGGCTGAGGAAGCTCGCGATCAAAATCAGTTTCCGCTTTCATTCAACGAAGTCCCTCTAGAAGATGCTTTGAACAACCATTTCGGGGACCAATCCGACCTCTTGAGGTCGAACACTGGCAAGAGAGATCAAACACGAGAGATCATTAAGGAAACTGGTACCCAGGTCCAGGGCACCAAAAATCATGCTTCAGACAAACCTATACCCACAAAGTCAAAGTCCAAGAAATCTGTCGCTAAACCAAAGACTCCGAAAGTCAACCGAACGGAAGCTGGCGACGCAAACTCGGCTGCTCTCCTGAATCAATTTATTTCTGCCGGTAAGAATCGTCGCGTGGAATCAGAATCAGCTGTTCCATCTGCAAAGGCTCTTGGGAAGAGACCAGCTGTTGATGAACAAGCTGAGCACCAATCGAAGAAAAGAAAACAAATTGATTCAGATCCCAGAAATGGTGACATTCGCTCAATGTTTTCAGATGATGCTCAAAATGGAGGCTCAACTGTGACTGCATCAAAGACTAAGCCAAAGACAAGACAACTTGCATCGAATGTTGATGTGGCCATTTCATCACCTGCGGTAAGAACAAGTCGTTCCGGAAATGAAGAAATGGCAGGCTGGACCGCTTCTGATAGAAGGTCGGCATCTGCTGGGAATGCTCAAGACTCCTCGGATGATAGTTCGGTGTACGAGGAACAGTCAGTGAATGCATCAACGACTCGTCGAAAGCGGTATTTGCCTGTCGATGAGCCTTCTCTACTGGCAATGGAAACACCCAAATCAGGCAAAAAGCCAAAGCAAAAACAGGCAACATCCGAAAAACCGAGTAATAAAAAATCAACCAAGGCCAAAACAGATCCTTCGAGCGGAGCCAAGCTGAAGCGCAGCAGAAGTCAATCTGTCACCAGACCAAGGGATAGAAATGGAAGGCTCAATGACGACGAGACAAGGAGGATCGCAGACGCCGTGGAGTTGTATCGTGTCGACAATGACCTGGAGCAGCATGCTCTCAATACTATCATTCAGAACAATGCTCTTAACGATGGAAAGAAATTTTGGGATTTCATGACAGAGGAAGTACCTGATGTTGCCAAGCGAAACCTCCAAAGTTGGTGTAGGAGAAACTTTCACAACTATGCAGCACGAGGTGTCTGGACTGCCGAGCAAGATGAAGAATTGATGGAACTCTTCAAGACAATGCCCAAAAAGTGGTCTCTCATCGGTGCTCAGCTCAATCGTTTGCCTGATGATTGTCGTGATCGTTGGAGAAATTACTTATCCGTCACAAATTTGGAACTTGGTCCGTGGAAACTTGAGGAGGAGCATCAGCTCAAGGATGCTGTCAAAAAGTGTATCGACCTCGTTCGCGAAGATAGACGTCGAGAGGGACTGCTCACACTCGAGGAGGAAAATGATGATACTTATCACGAACACGACATAAGCTGGATGAAAGTCAGTGAGCTCATGGATCTTTCCAGGAGTCATCTTCAGTGCTATCGAAAGTGGAAGTCGATTAAAAATCGAGAACACGCTACTACAGATGACCTTGTCGCGGAACGTATTGTAATCAGCAATAGCTGGAAGAACCTCAAAAGTTATCAGGAAGCAACTAAGACTCTGGCTGGAGAGAAGTTACAATTTTTAAAAGCTATTCGTGATAGTAAAGCAGGAGCGGAGAGCAAAATTGATTGGAGGGCGATTGATGAAAAGCTCGATCGAAACCACGATGCAATGGAGATGAGAATCTGTCTCCGCGGCTTAGTACATAATATTACAACCCATGCCAATAAGACTCTTCAAGAGAATGTTCAGTTACTCATCGAAGCATACGAGCAATCCGCACCTCATGAACCCGAAGGTTATGTTGACTTGCCTTTTGAATCGACTGGCCTCAAGAAGAGAACCAGGAAATCGAAAACCAGCGCTCTATTTGAGAACAATCCCGAGCTTTACGATGTTGGTGGTAGTGGTTCCAAGGCCAAGATGAGACATCGCATGCTTAAAACGGATGAATCACAAGGAGACCACAATTCTGCAGGTAACCAGGAGAGCGAGCAATCTTCTGATTCTGTTCAAGTCCCTGATTCGGCAAAGAAGTCCAAACGTGCAGCCCCTGTCAAGAAACCAACCAAATCATTTGCATTGAGCACTGAAAGGGTAGTGGATAGCGATGTCGAGAACGACAACGATGATGGAGTACCAACTAGTGCGCAAAAGCCTCGATCTGAAGACGAAGACGATGATGAAGATGTTCCAAAACCACGATCAAAGACAAAGCAGGCTTCACACAAGAAGAAAACTCAAGTGGCAGCCAAAACAAAGATTGTCGAGGAGAGCAGCGGTGATGAGCCAGAACGCCAGCCAGAGTCTTATTCCAACTCAGATTCTGAAGATGCTGAAATGGCTGATGCACAGTATGATTTGAATGACAAATATCCTAGTAATGAAACTTCTCAATCTACTCAATTTCACCTGGGCAGCAGCGACTTTAATGGTAATAAGAAGAACAAGCATTCCATTAGCCGTGAGCCGGAAGATATAACCGTCAATGATTCCGTTCATAACCACGCCCCTGTCGACTCTGATGAAGATTTCGAAATGCAAGACCCAGATGAGCTACAAGTTCCTGCTACACCAGAGCATGAATTACAAGAGGGATATAGTGAGTTGAGAGAAGAGAGTGCAGACCTCGATGAGTCTGGCCAAATTTACCAAAATAGTCAAGGCGATGCGGACAGTGATGCAGAGAGTATCATGGACGACATGTCAGATATTCCAGCCAAAGTCATCAAGAAGAAGGCATCTGGTATTACTGGTGAGGGAGGTGTATATTTTGGCAGAGAGTCGAGCGTTGACCTCGATCAATAAATAAAAAAAGGCGAGAAGATGATCAGCGAGAAGAAAGATGCACACACTTCCACAATTTATCATTTGCTTACTTGTTAGCTTATAAGCGGAGGATACCCGGAGAAAAGAAATTTGCCATTTGGAGGAGTTAAGGGTGTGTGAGGGCTATGATATTGTACACTTTTCAATTGTACAAGTTAGTGCGTTTCAAGGAACATAGAAGTCAAGTAGTTTGCGAGCACATGTTAATAGAATGCGAGCGAGCATACGTATCTGAGATGTAGCAGTCTTAGGAGACTAATTACAAAGTCACAACATTGAACATACAGTATCATAGATAGCATGAACACAAATGGTAAAATATAAATCTCTCTAGCAGTGGTGATTACTTTTCATTTTCAATCTCTCAAGGCGATGGAATTTTCTAAAATACCTAGGTATATAAGTAAACTATCAAAATGTATAGCACCGAGCCGACCCTGTCCTGTTGGTCCTTATTTCAGAGCGTCTGATACACAATGAATTTTTGCAATTTGCCCTCCCCCCGCCCCCGGCCAGACCTTCCCATCGTTTTGGAAGTAGTATCATGGCTTGATCGCCAAATATACATCTATCTTCCATGTGTGTGGTTGTGGAGATATGCATACATACACACATCAATCGTTGAATTATCCACCGTGTTGGAAATACATCAAATCGTTATGCATCATAAAAGCTCATAACCCTATCATACCATACCATACCATAACCAAATCCTCCCAGCCTATCCCATCCCATCCCATCGAAGCTTCATGGTATTCTAACACCCGTCTACCTTTTCATCGGAGGATGATGACGATGCAGAAGAAGTATCAAACTCACTCTCGGGATATGCCTCGAGATGAGCAGCATCTTGCTCGTAATCCCTCTCTTCTATTTCTGGAATTTGAAACATGGATGAGTTAGTCTGCTTGGAAGACTTGTCTATATGCATATGCGTATGCGTATGAATACGAGAATCTGTCGTTTTGTTTCCTCCATTTTCGGTAGCGGAGTTCTGTGGGGGTTTGTTGTGGTTGCTTTCGCCTGATGATGATGATGATGATGATGATGATTGATCGCTGCGTAGGAATTTGTCTAGATTTCGATCTGAATTCGAATCGGAGTTTGAATTGTCGGAAAATTTGGATTGGGATTTAGATTTAGATTTGGGGTTTCGGGGTATATTGATATCATTGGGTTCGGAAAACCCGATGTTGTGGAAATAGTTGGTCAGATGATCATCTCGATTTTTCAGATCGAGAAAAAGGTCGATGAGCTCGAGGCCATGGAGAAGATGCGGGGTGCGTGGTGTGTGGGAGGATTGGGAGGGTGGTGGGGAGTATGGTGGATGAGAATGAAGTGGATGAGCTGGATGAGGTAGGGATGGTTTGGTTGTGTAGGTGTATGAGTAATGATATTCATCATCATCATCATCATCTGGATTGTTTTCCACAGCCAAGTCGATATCATATCCGCATTCATTTCCCGAAGAGAAACAAGGAGGCTTTCCCACAACGCCCGGTGAGTAGCGAGGAATCCCTGTTTCTGGGCTAGAGTGGCGCGAGGCTTCATGTGAGGCTTCGCTCTTGGGCGTTGTAGATGAAGAATTACTAGGATGTGTTAGAACCTAGTAGTGTTGCCTTGAATTTGTAAGGCTGGATGGAATCATAGATACGTACACATGAGTTTTTGGGACATCGCTTGCTGGTGAAGAAGTGGGATTTGTTTCTCTTGAGATGGAAGTACATTCGATATCTCCTTCTTCGGATATTGTTGTATCGGTCATTGTTACCCAGCCGTTTTGATCGGGGGTATTGTAGGTTTTAGAAGGATTGTTCGATAAGTTGTTGGAGTTGTTGGAAGGGGGGGAGGAGTTGGGCATTTTAGCATGGGGATGAATTGGATGGGTAGCATTATCTGAAAACGGAGTTGATCTGTTGATAGTCCATGGATTTGGATAGAAGAATAAGCGTCTGACAATATAGCGATTAAAGTGTGGGACGGGATGCGCAGTAGACTTTATAGAACGAGGTTCTAGTATATACAATATGGGGCGACGAAGACAAGGAAAGCAAGAGGAAATCACTAGGAGAGAATGGGGTCACAGAGGTAAGATTGTTGTGGTTTTGTATCTACATGATAGTTGTTCTGCGAGGCGAACGATGTACTCGGTGACGAAAAGGGAAATCAGATCTATATTGTGTCTATAATGATCCATGACCGAGTATTCACATGTAAATATGTTCTCTATCGTGATGATGTGTTAGAAGCTAAGAGGCAAGCCTTCTCTCTAGAAGACAAAAAGAAGGAATCCTTCGGGGCAAGGGTACAAGGTACCCCAGATATCAACCATTTCCAAGGAATTCCAAGGAATGATAATCCTGTCTGGACCGCGAGATGTGAAAGAGAGAGTACTTACACCCCTGACTCATGTATTCTAATGCTGTCCTGCCTGTTTTTCCATATGCCTTGTACAACGTCAACAGCATCCCAATCCCAAAATATTCCCAAGATAATGTGCCTCACCACAACATCATCGTATGCTGCACGAAATAGTGTAGTAAGGTAAGCTCAGAACCCAATCTCACTGCACTCACACTCAGAACCCAATCTCGGAAATCAGCTTTTCCATCTCCCCCTTTCGCATCCTAACTTACCTCATATTCAAGCCCAATATAAATTCGAAACACACTGCATGTATATAGGAGTACGGCGACAATTTCTGACCTGGTATTCGAGCAACAAATTGGATGATTTAATCCCTCATACAAATAATCTCTCATGTAAACGGTTGAAACCAAAGAGGCAGACGAAAGGGTTTAAATAAACCTGAAATTCAGATGAAACCCAAGATGTCGGTGTGAAAACATCGCTGATGTCCAATTGATACATGAGGCTGAAGGATGCAGGAGAGATATTAAGAAGTGAGAACAAGGAATACGGGGCGGGGACGGGAGAAGATGAGGCTGGCGGGCGAGTGCCATTTGATAATAGGGGAAAATGAATGAAGATCATGGCGAGACGCAAATTGTGAGAAGGACAATGTGATGGTTTGGGGGAGGCTAGTGGCTGTGCCCAACTGTGGCGGCGGCACAGTAATCTAGCCAAGCCGGATAGAGGAAAGATGCATCACCCGTCGACATAAATACAGGGCATTATAGTAGAATCGTGATGTGGGATCTAATGCATTATGATGTCTATTAATCGTGTGTACGTTTCTCCAACATTTAATCTCTCGAACGTACGATCCCACACGGCTAGCAACATCGGGCGTATTAGATTATCCCGAGTCCATGCCCTATCCTTCTATTAAACATTGGGTGTTGTATGTGCCAGCACATATCAGAAGTGAGAAATTTGCCTGTATCCTCTGTTTTCGAATCCAAAACCACCGTACCAAGTTCCGTCTAATCCTTATTGGCCCATAACAAGTCTATTCCCGCCATTAACCCCATAAATATCCCAGCCGGTAAAGAAACAACTGCATTGGAGAGCGCAGCAACATCACCTCGATGTCGTCGAGTCTGTCTTTTCCCCATGCGAGTCAGAAGTCATGCTCCTACGTAGCATTTCTAATTGAACGTCCAGAAGACACGGGGATTCCGCAGAATCACACATAAAGGAGCCATTCTGAGGCGTCTTAACCTTTCGTGCGCGGGCTTGTCGCTGCTTGTTCTCATGCTCCAAGGATTGCAATTGTTGTTCATATTCAGTAAGAGGATCCATAATATTGACAATGCAGATATTGATTAGGATTAGTGATCCTTTCGAAAAGTGATTGAGGGCGTGACTGGTTGTGGCTAGAAAGAACTGATCTTGCACTTCTCAGAAGCTGCGGTGAGATCAAGTATATTGCAGGAATTTGGTAGTTGACAATTCTGAATCAATTGCTGGGAGGAATTATGAGCTCGATATGGATGGAGAGTTGAATGGAGAAGGATGTTTGAAGGTCATGCAGTGTGCTTGATATATTTGTTGGAATGGGATTATCCCGTATCTAAAAATAGATGTTGGGTGGATTCGAAACGAAGTCTTTTGATTCGCGATGCAAACAAAAGTGTATTGTTCTTGACTCGAAGGAATGTGACTGAATGTTCTAAGAACTTTCTAGGGATATTATCAACTAAATATATATCCTCAGGATGGTCAAAATTCATGTCTCGCCGATCTCTCCTGACTTTAGCGCCAATTTATCGTGGGATGCGATGAAGCATTCCTTTCACTCCTCTGTTTCGTCGATTAGCCGCTTGTCTCAAAATCTTTGCCGCATATAGTTCTACTTCTCGGAACGAATACGTACCTACAATTATTTGAGTAGTCATGGTAGACTATTGTATATCTAATTTAAAACTCGTAACAGATTTCGACCTGCCGTAAGTGGCGAAACTCCCATTATTGTTCCAGAGCTATTAACATCGTCTGATGTTGATAATTAAAAGGTCAAAATAGGACACCCCTCTAAGAATTTCAAAACAGAGCTTCCTGAGATTGTATCAAATGTTCTTTCTTCGGCGTGGCTTTGCATCTTCAATGACATCTTTTTCGCCAATTGCCACAGGCTCTATTTGTCCATCCATTGCATCGCCACCAACTACCCATGTCTTCATTACCTCCTTGACCTCCTGCAGCTTCTTCGCTTGTCCTTTGGCTTCTCCAACTCGTCTGATGTAGCCCATGTAAACTACCACCTCGGCAATGCCAACAAGGAGACTGCCACTCATGCTCAAAGCTAATCGAGCAGGTGTGCTCCACCACCTTGCAGCCATCCATAGTCCAAATGCACAAGCAATAATAGATACTATGACATTAAATATAACAGCAATTTGTCGATCGATGTCCGCATATGTAACGTCGTCATCTTCGGTGTTTCCTGCTTCTGGAAAGCTGGCAGTGAAAGCATGGGCGGCAGATGTAGACGGGAACCTTTGTGCAAATGTCTCCATGGGAGGCGGTGGATTTGTCATTCGTTCATATGCTCGAGCTTCTTCTTCGCGTCGAAGTCTTGCCATTAGAGCTTTGTATTCCGACGTCTACAGATGATATAATATTAGCTTAAATGCCACTCGCACAACTCCGACCATGTGCCATATGGAACATATAATGAATATCTTAATTAAGCCCATTTCAGATATCAAATTAAATTGGCACAGCCAGATTTGAATCATAACTTACAGGCTCTGTCTTTGGTACAGGAGGTGAAACATAGACACGAGACCCTCGAAGCAAGAGCTCTAAAGTGAGCGGTGAAAAATTGTGTTTCTTTAAATTTCGAGATAGATCAATGATTTGACCATGAGATATAGGATTACCATCCTTAGGATCTGCTAACACCGGTTCCTGCGATACCTTTGCATTTTCTACCAGCTTTGCGACTTCCGAACTCGCTGTGGGCACATCCTGCTGGACTGGCAAGTTAGTCTGGCTATCTTCCTCAGCTACATCTGCATCTATCTTGTTGTCTTTTGTATTCAGTTGGACTTTGTTTTCCGAGAAGGTTTTCAGGCTGTCTTCTTCGATTCCTCTCTCCGTTTGCTGTTCACTAGGCAGCTGTGCCGGCTCGTCATGAGAATGTGCATTTTCGAATTTATGGAGGATTTGTAATGCTTCGACTATATTCGGGGTCATGGTAAGGAGAACCATTTTCACATTCTATGAATGTATTGGGTATTTCACTTCAATCTCAGATGTTTGTAGCTCCAATATGGTTTCCCACTTTCCAAGCTTATCGGTAAAAGTTGCTTATCGGTATTAACTTGTCCGACATTGGTCTAGTCCAACCGAAATATTCATGCTCGGAATCTTGCGGGGAATAATTTTTATATTCCTTACATTCGTTCATATATACTAGGTTTACAAGGACTCCTACGGCAGCTTTTGACTTCGAGGTACTGCTACGGTGAATTGAGCACTTAAACTGTCTTTTTTGCGAAGAAAAACTGGTAATTCGACATAGTGGGGGTTTCACAGACCATGAGGAATTATTCAATGAGGGCTTCGAAGCTCTTCCCCAGCTCCTCCATAGCCAGAATGCAGGTCAATGGCGCATGTTTTCGGTGTCAATTAGCTCACACGGCATCACTACGTCCTATACTCACTCAATCATACCATCATAACTCTACAAGGCGGAAGCAATCAACCTGGGCGCAGGCGGTATCTGTGGCGTCCAATGTATTCTCAAATGCTACTACCCGGGCGACAGGAGGCGATTCGATAGACCCCTTGCGAATGGTTGCGAAAGAGATGAAGTTTTTGACTGGAAACATACGGCAACTCCTTGGATCTGGACATCCTTCTCTCGACACTGTTGCGAAATACTATACACAAGCTGAAGGCAAACATGTACGACCTATGATTGTACTACTAATGTCTAGAGCTACAGCCTTAGCGCCCAAATCTTCTCGATATAATCCCAATCAAGAGATTGTGGATATAGACAACCCGATATCACCGACTACCATTCTTTCGGATGTGAATCCTACCGCACCTACATTAAACCCTTTGGCACATGTGCCCAGAACGTATTCGGCAGCCGAAAGTGACATACTCCCCTCTCAAAGACGTTTGGCTGAAATCACGGAACTTATTCACACTGCGTCACTTTTGCATGACGATGTCATTGATCATTCCGTCTCGCGGCGAGGCAACCCATCTGCCAATCTCGAATTTGGGAACAAAATGGCAGTATTGGCTGGGGATTTTCTGTTGAGTCGAGCTTCAGTAGCTCTTGCACGTCTGCGCGATGCGGAGGTTACTGAATTACTGGCGACAGTTATTGCGAACCTTGTCGAGGGAGAATTCATGCAATTGAAGAACACCGCGCAAGACGAAAAGAATCCTGTTTGGACCGAAGAGACCATCTCTTACTACCTACAAAAGACATACCTGAAAAGCGCAAGCTTGATCTCAAAGTCATGCCGGGCAGCGGCTTTACTCGGAGGATCAGATGGCGTTACTGTTGATGCAGCGTATGATTATGGCAAGAATCTGGGGTTGGCATTCCAACTTGTCGATGATATGTTGGATTATACAATCAGCGAGAAAGAATTGGGAAAGCCGGCGGGAGCCGACTTGGAATTGGGTCTTGCTACTGCCCCATTAATATTTGCATGGAAGAATAACAAAGAGTTGGGCTCCCTTGTGGGAAGGAAGTTCTCCCAAGAAGGAGATGTGCTGCGGGTAGGTTACGTCACAACGAGTATATAAGAGTTCACACTAACAAAATCGTAGGCAAGGGAATTGGTGCTAAAAAGCGATGGTTTAGAGCAAACTCGTGCCCTGGCTGAAGAATATGCAAGCAGGGCAATTTCTGCCATTAGTGCATTCCCCGACAGCGAAGCTAAGGATGGCCTGATAGAAATGGTGGATAAGACCTTGAAACGAAGGAAATGAATGAAATGTACAAAATAGAAGTTTTTGGCTTGTGGCAATGATATCACGCCTCTGTACTGGGTGCAAAACTGTTGTATTATACAAAAAGCTTTCAATTTGGTGGGGATTAGATAGATAGGATCTCAAGAATCAAAACAGACGCTTAATACCTCCAGGAATCATAGGTCAATTTGAGTATTAAGATTAAGTTGGTTTTCACAAATAGTTCTTTGACTCTGTGGCCCTATTTTATGCGTCTGTCTACCTGGTAGCGTGTATATCCTCGGCCTGTAGTCACATTTCCTCTTCTGGCAATCTTGAATCAACCTAATAATCTATCTCAAAATGTACAAGTATATCCTTAGGAGTTCAACTGAGCTTTTTGGGACATATGGGCAGTATCTTTGTTGAGTGGCGCCTGCATAATGGAAGCAAATGCACCCAAAGCCTTCGCTTCAATGTCAATTTCAATACGCACCAAGATCACATCTATTTTGTCTGCAACAGTATCCTACGCTGATAGCATTCTGCCTGACTTCTATACACGTCCAATCAATCACATGATATATTAGGAAATATCAGAAAACCTAAGCATACTCGTACCAACAAAATGACGTTCCAACCATCATTTCAAGGTCCTCACATGAGACCATAGGAAGGCTCAAGGTTTTCTTTTTGGTGCAATATCTCCGCAATATGAGCAGGAAGGTTCATAATGTCATTGTGACAGTATTGGGTACTAGACAACTTATCCGTGGGTGGATCCCATCTCAAAGTAGCCATCCAGCTCGAACCCGACGGGTACGGGTATCTACCCGTCAATATTCCCACATTCTCACGGATAGCACTTTCCCGGTATCCAATGTTACAGGTCAACCATCACTCGCATGGCGTTCAAGTACCTGGGACGAAGATCCTGCAAGCTTATCAAGCCTTCAGAGCTCTTGGTTTACCTAGGCAATACTTGAAAACCCTCGGGAGAGATATCATGGTATTGTGAGCATCCATATTGCAATCAACGTATACTCAGTTGTATCACCTTCATACCTAGATCCCAACTCTGGGCAATCTTCCTCAAATGAGAAAAAGAACTCTGTGATATGAAAAACCTCCTGAATTTGGGAGAGTAAGATAACTTTATGATATCTACCCAGGAGCAGCAGTAACTTTCAGAATTCTCATTGATTTCACAAGGCAAGGCTGAGAACAGGGCTTTTGAAATATGAAAGAACAATCAAAAATGATATGACTCACAGTTCAGTTTCACTCTTTAGTTCACCTTCCCGTGTACAAAGATGAAGGGTTCATGCATTCGTTCATCGGGTGTTGAAATGTTCATTAGATGCAGGTTGGATGATTTGATCAAGTATATTTCTTATCAAGTTCGAGCACGGACCATCACTTTAACTAGCGTGTTTTCACAACTTCTATCAAAATTACCCGAAACGCGTCTCCCCAAGACTTCAATATATCATTGACCACGAGAAAGATTATCACAAGGATTCAACACCAAAACCCGAAGTAATAATGGAGAAACATTCAATAAGGTATCAACTCACAGATTCACTTGCAAAAGCACAGCCGCTAATTACGTACCATAAGAAAAAGCAATGCTACCATGAGAACTTATTCCAAACGCACAAAAGGAAGCAATCAAAATCTCTCCAACAAGAGACAACGCGTTGATGCTTCGGAATTCGTGTCAATTTCCTCTCCAGTTGCGTCTGAATTGGTTGCTTCTTCAAAAATCCATGCTAAGGATAGATTTGAAGAGAAACCACGTTCTCCTCTGATTCGTTCTCCTTCAAAACAGCTGCGAGGGGAGATTGAAGACTTTTCTACCATTACCTCACAAGTTTTATCTCCTAGATCCGTCAGATCTATCTCTCCTCTTACAGAAATCAAGTTGAATCAGCAAAATAGACGCGATAATGATACCAATTCTTCCGATTCTCCTGACTCTTTGAATGGCAAATCTTCAACTAAGGTTCTAGGCACTAAACTCACTTCTACCGCAGAAGCTTCAAATACTACGACAGTTCCAAGATCTAGTTCAAGGTTGCAAAATAAGACAGGCACTGATACGACAAGATCACCCTCTCCTGTCTCAGATTTAATTATTTCAAGGGAAAGTCTCGCTTCGAATCATACTAGAATTGATTCAGAAACCTCACGGCAAAATCCACGGAGAAATAGTACTTCGGCTTGGAAGAAGAGTCCAATTTCTCCCTCGTCAGAGATCAAACCCAGACAAGATACCGCTATTACTTCAAAGTTCCATCCAGTGGAGAAAGCTAACAAATCCTCTATTCGAAGCTACTTCAAACCATTACCACAACCACAACCACAGCCACAACGATCTTCGAGTCCACCAAAATCACAATCCTCTACCCTTTCGGATTCATCTCAGAACCTAGCATCATCTCCTCCTTCATCGCCTCCCCCAATACCCCAGGATCATCCCATATTAAAAAGATCAAAATCGGTTCGACGTCGCATTAGCACCAAGCCAAACTTACCAAAGATCGACACCATGTCTGAAATCTATGAAGATGATTTGCAGGAACTCTGTGGAGATTTTACCGATGATTCAAGAGTCGAGTTGATGGAACGCTATCAAGATGCCCAAGACATGAGAGACCAAGCCATCATCGATCACGGTACTCTCATCCCTCTTTCTAGCCAAGCCCTTGAAGCTCCAGAACGTGCAAAGCTCAAAGCCGAGATCGCCCGCCCGATGGGTTTTGCTCTTCATCAACAAATTCTAGATCTCGGTCAATCCTTTTCCAATAAATGCTCTAATTGCGGCATGCAGTATGCGATTAACGTCCCCTCAGACCAACGCATGCATGATCAATTCCACAAGATCTTTCGATTGGGGGGACCTCTTTTCAAGCCAAAGTACGTCAATACTCAAGCATGGCAAAAAGTTATCGATGGCGAACTCCACACCATCCAGTGCATTAGCTGCAAGGAATCAGGTCCCATCAAAAGTCTCGTAGAGAGTATCCTTGAGGCTACTTTGATGGATATGGATGGCATCTTACCAACTCCCGAGCAACTCTGGTCCATGATCACCAGCCCCAATGATGCCAAAGATCTTATTCCTGTTCCCCGCTACAAGGTCTTTCTTTACGTCATCGGCGCCCGTCCAATTGGTATTCTTCTCGCTGAGCGAATTGGCAAAGCAACCCCTATTATGACCACTACCGAAACCACTGAGAATGCCTCATCCTCGACTTCCCTCTCCGATACACCCCAAACTCTCACCAACTCTGCCACTTCCGCTCCACAAGAAGCATACATGTGCATTGATCGACTCTGGGTCCACTCTGATTTCCGCCGAAAGGGTATCGCTACATCTCTTGCAAACCAAGCGAGAGAGAAGTTCATCCCGGGTTTGATTGTGGAGAGAAATGAAATGGCTGTTAGTCATCCTACTTCTGTTGGTGGTCAGTTTGCGGAGAAGTATTTCGAGGGTGTTTTTGAGGGAGCGAAGTACGCGATTGTTAGTCTCTGAGGAAGCCTAGGCGGGAAGGAGAAGCAAGCGAAATGGGATTGGTACTAAGCGCAGATAATGAATACATGAATACACGAATGAACGACAGGGAAAATAGCGACTGGTCTTGGCGTTTCGCGATAATCCAATCCCGAAGAGGGATATACCTAGGCTGGAATCTTAGTGTTCCTAAAATAAAATAGCAGTCTCTTACTAAAACCTTGACATGTGATGATACGTGATACTTTGAAATGCGATTGGTTGTAGTACAACCTGAAGATCGAAGTGGGTTAGAAGTCGATACATCTTTACCTGATTTCAAGCTATCCATCATAGCTTTATCTCTTAGTCTCTTTTGATGCCCCTTCAATCTCGCGTCGATCTTCTGGCCCCTCAACATTATATTGCCTTCTCTTGAGGTTTCAAAATACGATCTGAACTTCTTTTCTGCTGAAAGTGGAAACTAGTCAGATTTCGCCAATCTTTTGAGCTCCTTCAAAAGAGAATTATCTGGATGCCCCTCCGGTGACGAAACAATACTCTCAAGGGATGTTGGACGGCCAACCAGAAGCTTAGGGCATTCTCATTTGATATGTGAGAAGTGTGAAAATGGCATACTACTAGCACTATTTCACTTAATGGTCGAAATATCAACAAATCTGAACAATCGAAAGGAACTGAAGCTTGCGATAAGTGGTTTGCTTCTTTCCCTTTGCCTTTCGATTCTAGGGAGATCCAAAGACACCACTCCTTCCATGAGTTTACATCTCGTCACCAAGAAATCCGTAGTAAATCAGCACATAGCGATATCGCGGTATGGCATCCTGCAATCCCTCCATCGTATTCATTAATTTCCCACTGGTTAGAAGAATACTAAACTCTCAGACTCTCTTTCATCGTTAATCACATCTTATTGCTATGAGATGTGAAAGTTCTCCTCCAAATCCCCGTTCAATCGGAATACCAATGCTCGTTTCTCCTCGTCGCCATGCTCGATTCTCTCTTATCATGGCACTAGGGCTATTCCTTCTCCTTCTCGCAAATGATAACAAATAAAGGATAGCGGATTTCTCGTTTCACCAATTGTATACGATGTCCATTAAGGTCCTCGAAGCGAACATGAAGCTACCACTGCCGTTTGCTCAGAACATACTCTAAAAGTTATCTAGTCTTGAAAGACAGGGGATCTCTTCATTCGTTCATCGTACTAACCACCATTCTTTCCATTCGGAAAGTATAGGCTTCTCTTACTCCCCAAACAATCTATCAACCCTTTAAAAATCAACTACCGCGGACCTCCTCGGATCAAGCAGAAAGAAATGAAGCTATCCATAGTACCATTTCCTCGTATAGTACGAGACAAACACACACATCTATGTGGCTCAGCACATTAGCGTCCGAGATAGCTTACAATTGATCGGCACTTTCCACGTGGGATGTCAAAGCTGTCTTTGTACCGAATTCTTTCGGGTTTCGATTGTCTGCGCTTTGTTTCGTTCGGTGATATTATCACGATATCAAAATAACCTGTCAATGAGCAATACTGCGAGATGTTATCTGTAAAAACTCTTGCATCGGTCAATGCCCTCACATGCGCGTTGATTTGGATGCGTTGGCTTAGGAGAGATATCACGGTAGTTTGAGTTAACTCGTGATGCATCAATTATCAGGGAAAAGCTGCGTGCGATGTGTGTGAAAATTATCTTGCTCCGAGAGCTCTGGACGAGTGTTCAGGACGACAGAATGAGTATATAAAAATGGTGAATTCTCTCGACAACTACATCAATCTGCACTGATCCAGCTCATTCTTTCTTTCTCTACTTCATCATAATACATTCAATACATCCAACTCTCGTTCAACGCCATTCGTTACATTTTTATCAAAAACTCCAATTTGTACTTATTTCCACTTCATTCATTGATCACCTAGTATCATCAACTCTCCCAATATTCAAAATGAGAACCTCATTCATCTCCCTCCTCGCCATCACTGGTCTTTTCGGAAGTTCACTCGCCGCCCCAACAATCGTTGGAGTCGAGTCTCGTGCCCCTGCAAGCGCAAGAGATATCACGAACAATTTCTACTCCCAAGTCCAAACCCACACCTGAATCATCAGTAAGCTCTCCTCTCTTCATCCACTCATACCTGCTGCATCCCTCTAACAAACCCCAGACTCAACCCTCAGCGGCATCAACTCCGGTTCCACTTCCGCCCAAAACAGCACCGTTCAAGCCGCCATCTCCAAAGCAGTAACAAACATCATCAGCGCAGCCACCAGCACCAACAACGCTCTCAAGACCAGCAAGCGCGATCTCGAAACTCGCACCTACTCGGCTCAAGACCAAAAAATTATCAGCGGCACTTCCGCCAACGCCATCACTTCGATTGCCGGAACCATGGGTCGCGTGCAAGGCAAATTCGGAGCAGGATATACCGGCGGACTTATTGGTGGGTTGATGGGTGCGCTTGGCTTGGTGCTGGGTACCCTGGATGCGATTGTGGGGGATGTGCTTATGCTTGCTGAGGCTTTGGTTGGGGGTGTTTTGGAGGGTGTGGGAGGTTTGCTTGTAGGCATCTTGTTTGGAAAGTGGTAGATGGGTGGGCTTGTTTGTAGGTGATGCATTTAATTTCTTACTTCCCTGGGATTTCAAGCTTGCGGACGCGTAAAATTGATGGAAAGTTTGGTTGAAGTGCTGCCATTCACATCCAATATGCGAATATTGAGATTCTTCTTAGATTCGAGGTTTCTGCCGGGGGGTCTGTGGGGATGTAATCTAAACCTGGAAGTTGTGTGCTGGGCATGTGGATGGTAATAGTTTTCTCGGAGTTTCTTTTGTTTCCGTTGAATAATCCTTATTGTTTAAATATTTCGTTTTCGTAGAAAATACAAACGCTTTTAATATCTTAAGAACTGTTATCTCACAATTTCAACACGGCTATGTAGCTCCAAGTTTGAAGATCTCCTTTCCGCGCTAATGACCCATAGTTCATAAAATAAACGAAGTCTTACTGCTATACATTAGCATTTTCTAAGGAAAATCCGGCCCATTCATTATACGGGAACAAATCTTTGTTCAAGAATTCATTACTACTATTAGAAAACCACATGCCTTCCTCTACCATGTTCCAGTTCAAATCAACTTTAGGGTCTCTCTTTCCCACAAATCTGAAGCCAGCCATGCATCTAAATCCGGCTTTTCTGCCTCTCTGTAGAAGTTGAATTCCACGTCCGCTCGTCCCACGCGTTTACACACCTGTGCATCTTCGGGATCCTCTTGCAAGACCAGACACTTTAAACACAATTTTGCTTTCCCCGAGAATGTGGTATCTCTGTGCTCCTCAAGTCGCTGCTCTAATCCTACGAGCATGACTTTATACTTAAGCGGAGAAACGGCCGACCAATCGGGTATTTCTTCATCCCAGCGGAGATAGAAATGAAATCGTAGCTTTGAATGTTTATAACTACTTTTGAAGGGTGTATATGCTACAGATCCCACGCTCAGTATTTTGATTTCTCCCTCTTCCTTGAGAGGAATTTGGGGGGATAAGGAACTGACTCTGGTATCCCCAGACCATTGTGAGATTAAGAAGAAATCGGTTCTGTTTGAGGGATTTTTGTATCGACCTAGGTGAATCAACTTCAGCGTAAGCGTGTCAACAATGATATGGGCGTATTTGACAGCACCATATGGATTCTCGCTGGAAATTTCGATGTGATGTGATAAAAGAATAGGGTCATGAGGGGTAGATGTCAAGTGACTTAAATTGTCGTAAAGTAGACGCGTTTCTTCATCCGTAGCAGCCCAGGACCATGATGGTGCTCGGTACAGCTTTGTATTAGGTGATTTAATCACCCATTTCCTCCATAGCAAGTTTTCCCGGAAATTCTTACTCCAGATTCCAGCTAAGTAATGTCCTCCAATTCCTTTGTGGAGTAGTGCTGCAATGCCGGAAAAAGCTGGGAGTTTATCATTTGGGTAACTTAGAATTCGGGCGCAGTAATCCGTTACCATGGATTGATACTCGTTATTTATCTCTAGCAGTTCTTCTTCAGAGAATCTTGTGAGCCCGTCATAATAATTCTGGTTAAAGATAATTTTTTGAGTAATTGTAGGATAGATGTAGAGGTCGCCGGTGTGGAAAGCTGGGACGCCGTTGACAGATTGAAATCCACATAGGCATTGCCAATAGATTTGTCTATGACCATACCACAATATTCGAGGTGAGAGTATTTTCTCTTGTAATGCCCAAGCTCGAGACTGTAGAGGTCCAGATTTAAACAATTCAGCGAGATCTTCAGGCTGCGTGGTGGAGCTAGCAATTTGCACAACGTCATCGGATCCACTGTCTTTTGATAACTTGAGTTTAGGCTTCGCATCACGAGATGATTGTGACCGAGAGTGAAGCATGCCATCGGCGGCTTTATGTGCTGCTGCTGCTCCGATTGTTAGGGCGGAGTTTCGATAAGTCTCTCCCATCTTTTTTGATTCAATTGCCCAATCATATTTGGAGTCCTGAATAATACACAAGGAATCGATCCACAAGAATTGAAAGCCGAGCGCTCGAGTGATTAAAATTGCGTCTCTGAAGTTAGCTGGTAAGCTTGTCATTCTGATCTCTTTCTGGAAGGATTGCAGATTCGATGTTGTTAAAACGGTTTCAATTTGGCCTCCCCAACAATGACTCAGTGTTGTGTATTTGCCCCTGAGACCGTTCGTTACAAAAAGAGACGGACCTGTGTTTTCCAGACCAACATTAATCACTCTAGAAGGTAAGACTCTGTCTTCAAAAGAAGGGCATTTCGATTCAGAATGTTCAACAATGCAAGTATCCATCCAGCCTCGTGCAATGTCAAAATTTGCATCTGATGCCAAATCCTCGTCGAGGATGAATCGACCTATTCGAATATCGTCGACAAATTTCGGTTGATCTATTCAATATCAGTAACTCGTGATAGGATATGGCACCTTTCTAAATAGAGCTACATATTCAAAGTTCACAGTACCTTTCGGCGTCTGCAGAATGCAAATCATTGTAGTATAGAAATCATCAAGAGCCCCCTTCACCCAACGTTTGAATGTCAAAAGATCAAAAACATTTCCTTCTTTGAATGGTTGATCATATTTTAGATCCGAAGCCTGAAGTACTACTCGCAAGTTCATGAGCTTATTCTCCGCCTCTATAGTTCGAAACTCTTGTTCCCGTGTACATCCACCAATATCTTCTTCCTCGCATTGCCGTTGAAGAAGTAGGCAAAGCTCACATCCAGACGAGGCTGCATTCACGAGATCGTCGTATCTTTTGTGATGCTCGAAATATAGATAGTCATCACTACTATTAAGAATTTTACCATTATTAGCCTTTGCCTGCTTGAGTAGATCGGTTACATTCAAGCTATCACACAATTTACAGAGCATGTTGAGCGTATTGAGGAAGGTTGGAGATCTCTGTTGGAATGTCGTGAAGTAATATATCTATCCTTGATAGACAACGGGCGGTAAGCTGACCATGTTTATAAGATAAGCATGTCAAGGTCCAATAAAAATCGAGACGGGGGTAAGCTCTGCGGGGTAACGACATTTCTATTCCACGAAGTAAACAGGAAAAAGTATCAAGATTTCGATTGGATACCCTAAGGACAAATAGCATCATCCAGTCACAAGGGATCCGGAGTTGAAAGTAAGGACAGATTGAGAAGAGATGACAAACTTCATGTGGCACATGCAAATAATGTAATCGTATTCTTTTGATGGAAAGTTGTATCGAACACAAGTTGCCCTCAAAATCGACAGGCTGATGTATGCTACACTAATCCCAAAATAGGATAGTATCTGGGGTAAACCAGACTCAATAGCGAATAGCTCCATATAAAAAAGACGGAAGGGAGATTCAACTACAAATCTCTGAATAGCTTCAAAATTGCACAATTCCTCGGCCACGATAACATACATATACCACTATATTCACAATACTTCTCAGGCAGATAGTATTGAACCATGCATCGATGAATAAATACCAAAAAAAGAAGAACACCATCACCGTCACCATCACTTGTGATGTAGCTCTCAAAGACAAGAATATCAAACTTTCCACAAAACCACAATCATCGATCTTGCAAGGTCAAAACAGGGCTTATATCCGCGAAGTCGTCAAAAGGTAAGATACATGTATCAAGCCCACCAAGCTCACTAATTCTGGGACCCACACCCCTCATCACCTCACCTCTTCGTTAGATCCGTTCCATCCAAGCAAGATCCCCCCCAAGAGAAGGTTCCTCTGCATCGATATATTCCAGCCGGCAATGAATTCTCACCTTCTTTATCGCCCTTTCTTCACTCTTTGCTCATCCAAACACATACGATAACCATCCATCATCCCAGCTATCACCACTTACCGCAAAACAAATCCCATGTCTACACCCCCAAGACCCATCAATATCATCATCAATATCATACCAACATCAGAAATCTGATCAAGCCCGCCTCCCCTCCCAGAAAAAAAGGTCTTACATACAAGTAACAGATACACGAGCAAGAGACGAGCTCAAGCATACAGATACACTTACACATATACATATATCATTACACAACTCCAGAATCTCACTTCCAACCATCCACACTCTTCTCATCAGACCACGCATGAAAATCGTTCAATCGCATAACTGACAGTATCTTCCTGCGCCTATTAGCATTTCCATAGTAGACGTACATACTCCCTTCTCACATTAATCTCGACGCATAAACCCACCCGAATCATCTCTCCGCCCAGACCTCAAACCCTCTACTCCTCAACCTCCCGACCTCCCACTCCCACTCCACAAGAAAGCGCATCAACCTCCAAGAATCCTCACATTCACATTCACCCCCTACCCCCTCCCTAGCTCAACACACCACACCACACCACACCCAAACCCATTCACCACTTACAAAACCGAACATCATTGCAAACAAACAAACGCCAACACAAAAACAAAAATATCCTGTAATCAATTTTTTCATTCATTCATTTACTCATTCGTATATGCATATATTCATCGCACCATCGTACCGTCCCACCCACCATCCAATTTTTCTCCTTCACAAACAATTAATTCCCCGCTCCAAGCATACCAAGCATACCATCGATCCATCCATCCATCCATCCATACAGAACAAAACCGAGCAAGCAAGCGAACGAAGACGACGCAAAAAATAAAAAAAACAAACAAAAAATAAAAGTATCAGAACAGGACCAATGACCAAACTATGTAAAGGAACAAATAGACAAGATAAACAATGTGAAGAAATGTAAAATCGTAAGATGGTAAAAGAGTTGAAACAGCCGGACCCGAGTATATATCTTCATGTAGAGAGATAGAGAGATGTCAAAAGACGAGACGATATCAGCACCACCTAGCGCTAAACCCTCAAATCTCTCTCCAATCTCCCTCTCAACCTCTCAATCCTCTCCCTCTTACTCCCCACACTACTCACACTATCCGAAGGCGCCACGCTCATCGCGCCCCTAGGATTAAAATAGCTCTTCCCATCCTCATCCACCCCCCGATCGAAACAACTCTTCCTATCGTTCCCATCCCTCTCACCCCTCCTCTCCGCATCCCTCTCCCGATCTCCCGCGTGCGTATACCCACTCCCCTGTTCCCTATATCCACCGCCATACCTCGCACTCACGACAGTCGACGCCGGAAGCGGCACATCTCTCGCACGACTACGCTCGCTCACCGCACTAACCGACACATCGTCTCGCTCCCACGTCGCTTCCGATCGGGGAATACGTTCGCGTTCGCGTTCGCCAACGCCTAGATGCGAGGGGGCCCTCGAGCTCGCGCCTACTTTTGACGGTGAGAATTTAATCGTAGTATGAGTGTGACTGATCTTACTTTTTGCATCATCGCCTCTAGGCGCCTGAGAATAGCGCGCTGGCGCTGCGGAACCTTGCGTCGGAGCAGGTCCGTACTCGTATTCCGATTCGCGCACGCTGACTTGACTTTTGGGGGCGCGCGAGACTTGGGTGGGTGCACGACTGACGGCTTTGACGGTGCTGGTTCGCTCGCTTACTTTGGTGGGTGCGATGCTTTGGGCTTTGTCTCTGATGTTGATCGCAGTGGGTGGTCTTGCGGTTCCGGCATTCGAACCTTCGCCCTGATCGGCTGTGTTACGAGGTCGGATTTTCGTGCCTGTGTTGGAAGGTGCGACAGAGCTGTAGTAACTGCGTTCTTCAATGGGGCTTAGCACGCCCTCTCTCTCACGTTCGCGATCGCGCTGGATGCGCGAGTAGCTAGAGGCAGGAGGAGGCATAGGAGCATGCGGCGCTTCAATAACTCTATATCTGCGCTCTGGGCCTCCGGCTGAAGAGCCTTTCGTGCTGCTTGCGATAGTTTCCGCATGACCGGTGGTGTAGCTTCTTCTTAGACCCGGCATGGATTTACGCTCTGGTTCTAATTCGTATTCGGGGTCTTCGCTTTTGACCATTGCATATGCGAATGCAGCGCCTGCAGCCGCGCCAAGAAAGGTACCCACGAGAGCTTTGTTGGTCATGCCGAAGAGACCACCATTTTTCTCCTTTTCTTTTTCTTGCTCGGCTCGTTCTACCTCGTCTACGTAGACGGTTTGCTCCTCGTCATGACTCATATCTCTACGGATACTAACTTGTGTACCCGGATGTCCATGACCTGCATAAGTTTCTCGTCTCATAACTCTGGGGAAAGTTTCTGCTCTTCGAAAAGGTGGGTGTTCTGGAGCTTGAGATTGAGGAGCATGGGAAACTTGTGTTCGGGCAGGTGCTCTGGAAACGTGACTTGGAGCTACAGCACGGTATGCTTCGTCTGAAGTGGGTGAAGTGGAACTACCAGCGGTACTTCTGGCAACTTCTTCTTGCCATTGAAGAACACGACGAGCTTCTTTTTCAGTAGCAGCTGTAACTATGGTTGGAGGACGGGAGGATTCTCGACCGCGGGACGCCATTTTCGGTTACGGCGTCTAGTGTATATAATTTGGATTTATGTTTCGTTCTTTATGTTGTCTGTTGCTCAGGATGATTGTGCAGATTTCGAAATCTAACATGCGGTGTATTTTCTTATACTTGTGAAAAGTCGAACGAATGCGTATGTATGTGTGTAAGTATGTATGTATGTACGTATGTTTATTCCCAAACCGAAGCAAAGATGAATGACTCGAATTAAGGTGGCGTGAACGGTGTAACGTGTTAACGGTGAGAGGGAAACAGTGAATGTATGTATCTCAAATACTGCCCAAAATTATGCCGAGAAAAAGTAACATCCGACGAAGATGGAATGACGACCCTGATAAGTTCTGAAAAAAATGTGACTCCGGTTTGGTCTTGGTTGTTCCTAGTTGCTCCGCTTGATCTGCTAACTACCTATAGTTGTGGATATAAAGGCGGTCAGCGGTCAGATGAGGTGAGCTCGTGTGTGCATGCACATTTACTTCATTTAGCAAGTCCCAGAATATGAAACACACAAGTAATGATTGTCAACGATTTAACTTGTCAATTTTTGTAGTCGTTAGATCGATAGATCAAGGTCGATCGTTGAATTAAGTCGTATTACTCTGATGATGCAGAAAAGATCCACGCCTGGAAGCACAAACAAATCTTCCGGAAGTTAGAGAGTGAGACAAAAGGGTTGATTGTTGATGAAAATAGCTGAAGATGGGTGCGTGGTGATGCAAGATTCGCAAGAAGGCAGTGTTGGCGTTTGATAAGTTTCGGAGGTTGGGAAAATGCGGTAAAGAAGCAGGCAGGAGGTACCAAACGAAAATCTGCCGCGATAGGAATTGGATTATGAGATGAAAAAATGGGTCTTTTTGAATTATGAAATGAGATTTATAAAGAATTCTTTCGATGTAGATAGATATGTAAATGTAAATGTAAATGTAAATATATATGTATATGTATATGTATATGTATATGCAATGTATATAATAGGTGACTTGACTTATTTAACGAGATATTAAGATTCGTACTGTGCACCGAATTCCTCGTTAACAGGATCTCCCAAACTTTTCAACTGAAACTCAAAAATTGAATTGATATATGAATGTATATAAGTATTATTTGTAACTCGATCTTAAACTTTGAATTGATGAATTAACATTAAGAGGAAGAAGAAAGAAGAACCAAAAGAGAAGAATTGTCCGTCGAAGCATTAAGTTTATGCATCAGTATGTTGTGGTGTTGAGCTTTTTGAGTACGGAGTAAATAGTATATATGCATACTGCAAGAGAATGGAGAACATTATCTAGTTTTGACAGTTGTCGCCTCATACTAATCCCTCGAATGAATGGATCAATAGACGGATACAAATCAATCAAATCTATCAAATCAAACCCATGCATACTCTTCGACACTACAGCACATCCCCACAACTTTTTTTCTTTTTCAGCCAGCGAGCCAGGCGTAGCGAACAAGTTTTGGATTTGATTTGATCCTGTCGAAACCTTTGAACTCCATCGATATGATCATTACTGTCCAAGCATTTTTGACCACTCTTGAGTCTCGAGTTTCGAGCCACTCACTCACCTAAATTCTTATGGGTAAATCGTGGCCGCTTCTTTGTGCCTGGCCTGGCAAGGAAATGAGCCCAACCATAGATCATACCTGGCTGCCAATGAATGTTAGGATAGACGGGTAAAACAGAAAACACACCCAATTGCAAACCGGATTGAAAAACATCCATGGACCATATCATACATATCCCAATGCCATATCTCTATCTCTCAATGCCAAAAAACGATAGACAGCGTCATTCAAAAGTAGCGTAGTATTGTTTGGAGTCGAAAATCTGAACTATCAGTAAAATTGAAGAGCAGTTTAAAAAGATTCATATAATTTTCGATCCCGAAATCCCAATCAATTGAATTGATATAGAATTTCGAAAAGAGAACTGTGATTTGATTGGCATATAAGGTTGCCCAATTAAGTTGTGTCAAAATCCGTCTCCAGCATATATCACTTCTACTACTGCATCATCTTCTACAAGTCTACAATCTACCTAACTAACTAAGTGACTAACTAAAAAGTGATCATCATCCCGATGCAGGATCCTGTGCCTGTACCTGTACCTATACTATACCTACCGTTCCTACCGTTCATAACCCGCATCGCAACCGTAAACAGGGCTTGCACGCTGCATCTCCCCCCTCTCCCCTCTCCCCTCTCCGCATGCCACGTCTCCGGCCTCCTACGAAGATCTCCCGTCCGTCCATACGAAATCTTGTTGGTCTCGTACCAAGTATCACCAACATCCTACCAATTCATGCGACCGCTCTAGACCAGGATTACCGGTATTGCATCGCCTCAAATAAAAGCGATTGGTTTCGAGATCATGCCATGTTGCAATTATCAGCAAATAGGATAATCTGAACCATACTTGAGTCTTTCATCTCCATATTTTGTTGGAAACGAACAGCTGCTTCACTTCCGAGGTTGATCGTCTCCATTTGCTATTACGATTTTCTTTTCTGATATGTCAATTCAAGGCGACAGGAAGATACCCAATGAACTATACGGAGATTAATTCAAGATCTATAGTTTTCCACTTCCATTTCCATTTCCATTTCCATCTTGATTGCACAGACCTGAATCTAGAACCTGCATGGAAAAAAGTATAAATGTTTTGTTGTACTTTAAGAATTCAAGGCGGGTTAACCGTTATCCCATTCTTGATCACGCGAGAACCGTTCTTGTTCAGTTGCGAGCTAATGAGCTAGAAGAATGGGGCATGCGACAGATGGATTAACTTCACGCATTGTGATTTGTTCAAATTTTGCAGGATTTCCCTTTCATTGACCAGTATAGTATTTTTATACATGAAGCTATCCGCTGTCATCGAATGACTCGCGGTAGTGTCTGCCACCTAGCAGCATGAACCAATTTAACATACCAATTGGACTGCTTGCAGTTTAGCTAGCTCGAAGGAGGAAGCTGAACGCAAAATTCTACGCCAAAAGTATGTATGCTGAAAAGGGGAAATACTTATCGTCATCCGGCGTGCAGTAGCTACTAAGCTCTAAAGTGGATGCAAAATGATACTGGAAAAGACAAAAGAGATGTGGTACAAGTTGAAGTATTCCACGAAGACGACTAAAGCGTCTTGGATCTAATGTTGAACGCCTTGTGTTTTGGTTGTAAAAACAGAGACAGAGCACACAGATACCCAAGCCCGGCGACCACAAGCATATCGAACGATGTTGTTATCGTTGAATCTGCTTAATAGTCCCGCTTTCACCTTTTCAAATCGACCAAACCTCCAATACCCATTGTCTCATACCATTCACAACCCTGCGGTCTTTCGTGCTCCGTTCCTCCATTCGTATGCTGTCGAATGTGTTCGTCGGTAAAAATTTGTGGGATGAGAAAGACAGCGTAATGGTCTAAATAATATCCCATGCATCCTCTGCAGCGTGGCAGAATTTGCTGCATGCCACACTTGCAGAAAGACTGTAATTACTAATGGAGATCTTTTCATCCACTAGATCATCTGCAAAGTTATCTGTTCCCTTTGCCATGGCACCAACAAATACGCAAATGCTCTCCTTCGGCTCCAATGTCTCCACATAATCCCGAACACGGACCAATTGTGATTCGAAACTCAAAGTAACTTTTCGGCAATTGGGAGGTAGGTGATCGGTGATCGGGTTGGTAATGACTTTGAGAAGTTTTTCTTGGGAGTTGACAGATCGGATAGAGAGTCGATGTAAGAGTTGAACCATCAGACCGGCAAAACGCTTAAAGGTACGTGGAATTCGGACCGTTGGGCTGACCTCAATGAGAACTCCCTTGGCAGTATGAATGTAGATTTGGAGTCGGCCGGCTTTGTTGATCGGCGAGTCGAGGAGGGTGAGAAGACACTGCGATAGGTCAGTATTGAAATGACTGATCAGTTTCTTGATTATATACGAACCTGATGTGTGATATCGGGTCGGGCATCACTGATGTCTCGATTCATCTTGCGCATGATACCAATGTGTTCATCACTGTTAAGAAGAGAGTATTTTTCCTCTGCGGCACGAGCGCCAGGTCTTCCACCACCGGAAGATTGTTTATAAGTTTCGAGACTGGCATTAGAAAGAACGACAATCAATCTTTGCGAATCTTTGTCGGTTGAAGGGATTGGAACATGCTGTTCTGCGATGACTTGAGGAAGACTTGGAGGAGGTTCTGATTGAGTTCCTGCCATTGCGAATAAATGTCAGTGGATGGGATGGCAGAAGTAGTGTTGGATGCTTCCAAAACAGATTGTGAATTGCAAGAAAACAAGATGTATCGTTGTATCGCTGTGTCGATGGATTGGTGAATGACACAAATAATTGTGCGAGCCAAAAAGAATAATGGTAATTAGAGAGATAAAGTAAAGTTCAACAATTGATTGATTGAAAAGTTTTTTTTTCTTTGGCTTTAGAGCGGCGCGACCCGCTGAATTTGGTGCGGGAAAGGAAATTGCCTGTGTAAAATTCCAAGAGGACGCGATTGAAGATAAGAGAACAAAAATTCATGAAAGAAAAAAAGAATCTTACTTGGTCGCTTTACGACTCTTGGTTCTGGAGAAGACATTGTACCTATTTGCGGTTTCGTTAATAAACGTTTCGATGCAGGTGAAACGGGTGTGTGAGGTGCTCGCATACTAATATTGGGTGCTTTTGGATTGGTTTGGTATTGATAATCCTTCGCAACGGGTAAATGGACAGAACGCTGTCAATGTATGTATCTATTACTTCTTGTAAGGGGGAATGGATATATGTGCCAACAAAGTCTTGAGAAGAGAAATCCAAGGTCGAATGTATTGTACAGATATCTTGATGCAGGAGGTTGGCTCGTCCGTGAATGAATCTTAGAAAATAATTTTATATCTGACTGCGAAAGTGGGATGGATGTGTGTGTGTGTTGTGAGAGAAAGGGTCGGAGGATAGAAATGAAAATTTACGAGAAGAAAAAGATTATTATCTCGAAAACATCAGTCAGTGCTGTGCCACAAGTTCACTGAGTAGCTGAGTTGAGGGAGCTAGCGCGGATTTCATATGCACCTATTGAGCCTGTTAAAGCAAAGAAAATTCGAACAATGTAATACCTTGAACATCGGACAATGTCCTCTCCTTTGTGTATTCCTCATATTCCCTTCACATTGTTCTCAAGACTACATATAGACTATTTCATGTTGCATTTATCATGACTTGCATGCGGTGACTAGTATGAAGGGGAGGGGTAACCGTTGCACGAGCCAAGTCTTGGTAGAGCAACGCGATAGAGAAATCCGCAGCACACGACAGGCATGCCCTCATGTTGAGCCTCAGCAAGATGAGATGAGATTGTACGGTGGACAAATTTCGGTGAGAACGTTGTCATAGTGATACTTTCTTACCATAGATGTCTTTCGCTAAGTTCCATCACGTCCGGAGTCATGTTTGTTCGAACTCAAGGTGTGTTGTTAACTCTAAATCTCATGAGTCAATTTCCATCACTGCCATGGATAAAGGAGTATTAACACACTGAATACAGCACGCACCAGTGCAGCACACGTTAATATGCAAGGCACCAACTCTAATTGCATCACATCCGCCCCACGATGATCTCAACTTCGGGGACTTTGTCAATGCTGACCATTCCAATGTCTCGGGTCATTCTCAGCCAGTTGTACAACCGCCGGAACTCCTTCGGGCGTCAGAGGTGTAGCTCGTGTGCTTACGCTGTTGAATCCGAGATAGAATGGTGGGCGTAGACTTGGCAATGATATCTTTCCCTTTTCCCCATCCCTCTGTGCCACCTGCTTTTGCCGTAGAGCTTCCGCCCGACCCCACCATGACAACTATCCCATGTCTTGTTCATTGATAGAGAACTATAGGGTTGAGGCTATTCCCTAGGCTTTCACCGCAATTTGATGTTGTTTCTTTGAATCGATAGCAACCGTGAGCTGTACAATGTTGTGTGGAAATACAAATCTGCGGGACTTTAAAAATACGCAGGTCAATCGAGTACACCATGATACATTTTCGACTCTGCTTTGTATCAATAACATAACATGAATGATGGCTTGCTTCTGACAGCATCCCTTCGTTCGATACACAATATGGGGGTAGCTGAGCTTTATATATAGCTGAGCTTCAATCCTTGCTCTATCGAGATCAATCTATTTGAACTGAATCTTACAAGTTCTGATTGAACCACGCCAAGGACACTGAACCGTGAGTTTCATGAGATTTATGGTTATTGCGGTCTATTGTCTGTTTTGTTTTGGGAAGAACATTTTGAGAATGCTGACAATGCGATTTATGAAATTAATGACTGCATTCGGTCAATTGTTCTAACGACGGAGATAAAGATGCAACGGTCACTGACGATGTGTAAAAGGACGGTAAGGGTCGGAGAGATGAAGCTTCAAATCGGTCTGATTGAAAGATAAATATTTAGCGGATGGTAATCCTTCTAAGCTTGATTACCATTACATATCCATTGAGTGTAATTTTGACATGGAGACATATCAAACACACGGGTTCCCTAATCCGAACTCATTCTGTCATATATGCGCTTACAACATATGATAAAATCGATCCAAGACAAACTGATGCTCAGGATTGACATAGTGTGCTTGAGAATAGACGGGGAACAACGGTAAAGACACTCGGGGTCGGTGTATAAGCATCCTGGAAATCAATGAGCCTTATCGGATCTCTGGAACACGACCTGAGACGAGGACAAAATGAAAATTTGCCAACTCGGATGACAGCTGCCAATATTCCAACGTTGCAAACGGTATCAGTCAATGCAATAAAAATGATAATTAAATAGTGGAACATTTCATGACGTCAAAGTCCTCTTGAAAATGTTCTCTGGTGGTGCCAAATATAGGGAGGGTCTGAAGAGTGGAAAGGGGTGCAAATGAGAGTGAACCCTTCAAGGAGTAAAGTAAAGAAGGTTCGTGGCATAGTCAACGTTACCTTTGCTCCAGATGGTCTCGAAATATGGATCAAATGGATCAGTGGAGTATCAAATGATGTCTTGCACGGGATAGAATTTGACTCTGAGATACATTTTCTGACTTGGTGCATGATGTGTGATTGATTTGACTTGACTTATCCCGATGCTGTCAGATTCTGATGTCAACATCCAATGTCTTAGCAAGCAACCTTCCAGCTCGTTGACACTACTTCACATCAACAATCCGATATCTTATCATTATGATCTTCAGTGTGAGAGTGTCTGAGACTTCAAACCGCCAGATGCTCGGATGTAGACTCTTGAGGAGGCTCAGTCCCCAGCATGGTTCGGCTGGCAGCTTCATCTGATATCCTCCTTTGCGGAGTCTTAGTTCGATCAAGATTGTTGGGGTTTGGGGGGGCGGTTGATGTAAAGGTTGTAGAGCTGTAATGATTGCATGATCATCGAGTAGCACAAAACAATCACCGAGACTCCGATTGTTGTTGATTGAGAGGTTGAGCAAGAAGCCATTTGGGGCTGTAAATGTTGTAGATGTTGTGTTCAAGTGCACTTACTTACCTGCATTTCTGTTGCTCTAATTATAGTAGTGAGAGGTAGTGGTAGTGGTAGTGGTAGTAGTGAAGCAAGGACGGACCAATTCCAGGGTCAGTTAGACCCTATGCAAATTAAAAAACCCACTCTTCAAACTTATCGGAACCCCAAAATCATTCTTCACTCATCCTTCACTTCTTTCACTCTTCAGCTCTTTCACTCTCCAACTCTTCTTTCGACGACATCAGATCCATAAACGTCCTACCGAGAACCACACATTCCACATCATTGCTATCCATCGTCAGCACCATCATTCCACACGTCTCATGTTCACATCCAATATATCCATCATATCACTGCCCTTGCTCAATTCAATGCATCGTAAATTCCGTTGATTCCTAGTGGTTTCCATAATCCGATTAGACATCAATCGAAGTTTGGTAGGCTGAAATTTTCATGGTTGTTGGAGGGCTGACGAGTTTTATCCCCCCTGCACTTCAGACATGAACGGTTTCCAATCAGCCCTAATACAGCCAGTCAACCTCCGTGTCTACACTTCTCCCATTTCATCCCATTTCACCCCATTTCAAGCAAGCTAGCCCATGTTCACGACTTAGTTGAGATCAGATTAGTCCCGGATTAGAATCCTCGTCTGATATCGCTGCATCCTCGCTCCTCTCTTTTTCAGATGGCAGGTACTCCAGGCGCTGCGACAACTTCGATCTCATGTCTAGTTTCATAGCTTCGTGTGCAACAACGGGATCTTCATTGCCAATTTACGCAGTAGAATCATGACCGCTTCCGTCTATCCTTTTCTGGATCCACTTGAAGTTACACTACATTCACAGATGCCGCAATGCCAAGAAATAAGAATAAGTATGGACGCCTCGTCTTCTTCTTTTCTTTCAACATCCTCACACGCAGTCTCTTCTTTTCTCTCTGTTCAAAGTTATTTGACGGGTTCCTCTCTTTTACAGCTTCTCTCTTTAATTCACCTCTATTCTATCTTGCCAGTTAAGTAGATCACGTTGACCGTGTATCTAATTTTCACGATCCTCCACACCTCGACGATCTTCATTGATTTATACCACATTATCATCTACACTTATAACTCCAAATTTTGAATAAAAACAATGTATATCAGCAAAATTGCAAGTGTAGCTGCATTGATAAGTGTTGTAGCCGCAATTCCATCGCCGCAAAAGGGGACAAAGAACGATGCTACAGCTTCCGGTGGAAACGATGCATCCCTTACATTAGCATCAAATGCTATTCAGAGCGGCTCATTCGCCGATGGTTCAGGAGAAATTGGTGCGGCGGAAGTTGGACAAGCAAAATCAGCAACTTCGAAGAATAACTTTATCAACTTTTGTGCGGGTGAAACTTTGACAAATGGTCTACAAGTTACTACAGGATCGTGCAACGGTATTCGTAAGTTGCGTGTACAACATATCTAGTCGACAAAAAGCTAATTATAAATAGCGATGGGAAAAATTCCTGCCAAGACCGCCATGGTCTCTTCAACTATCATTAATCCCCCGACAGGCGGAAAAGGTATCCCGTCAGACACCACCTTCAACATCACAGTTCAAATGTCAAACATCGTCGCCGGTTCCTTCACCAACGCTGCCTCCACCTACTTCGCTGCTCCCCAAGATCTCTCCGGCGGTAAAGTAGTTGGTCACACCCACGTCACAGTCCAAGATCTCGGCAGCTCTTTGAATCCCACGAAAGCTCTCGATGCTACTCAATTTGCCTTCTTCAAAGGTATCAATGATGCAGGAAATGGTCAAGGTCTTCTCTCCGCTGTCGTTACCGGTGGTCTTCCCGCTGGAAACTACCGTGTATGCACAATGGCTTCTTCATCCAACCATCAACCAGTCATCATGCCTGTCGCCCAGCGCGGTACCGCGGACGACTGCACTAAATTCGTAGTTACTGGTTCAGGTAAAACTGAAAATGCAGCTTCTAATGATGGATCTGGTGGACAAGCTGCTGCTGCTTTGGCGGCAAGTGCAGTGGCTGCTGGACCTAACAACTCAGTGTCAAGCTCGGCCGCAGCTACTAGTTCGAAGGCTTCAAGTGCCAAAGGAAATGCTAATACAGCTAGTACTACGAGCAAAGCTGCAAAAGCATCTGACACAGCGAATAAACAGGGTGGGAATAAGGGACAGGGTGGAAAGAATGGCAATACCAATGCACAAGGAGGAGGAGGAGGAAAGAATGGAAATAGACGTCGCTCGAGACGTGACTTTATTGCATAGATTTCTTGCTTAATCTGGGAGGTACAAGATGTCGCATAGGCGGGAGGAAGGAGGATGAAGATACTCGAGTCCGAGTCAAAATCACTAATACGGGTAAGGCAAAGCAAGGGCCTAGGGACTGGGTAGAAAGGAAAGGTGTTTTATTTCCTCTTTTTTACATTATTTTCTTTCACGGGGGCAGGGGCATTGGATTTTGGTACTCTGCGATGCATGAGTGGGCGGATCAATGATCTATACCGTGCTGCAGGAAAATATACATCATCCATTTGATGCTATAGAATGAGTCGAGGAATTGTTTACGAATGTCACACACGATAGATATCCTATTTGTTTATTGTATTGTATTGCAGTGTAGTGTAGTTGGACACTGGATGTCACGAATGTAATATCAAAAAGAAAATTTCACAAGCAGAACAACCAACATCTTTTTCTCTCGACCAACTATAACATCCCATCTGAATAATTCGAATGGGAACATAATCTGAACTCCTACGCAAAATCAATACCTGTCATCCTATCTCACAATACACTATCGGTACTACGTACCTGGACAAGATAAAACGCCCGACGCTTCCGTACTACATTCCTCAGACGGGTGCCGCTTAGCTGCGTCGGATGTGTTGTGCATATGTATGTATATTAAAAAGGAGGGAGGAGGTATGGGAGTTTTTTATAGGATGAGTTGAAACGGGTGGTGTTTGGGATGGGTTTGGGGTTGGTGTGGCTGGTGTGGCTGGTGCTAGGGGTTGTGCTGGGGGTTGTGCTTGTGCTTGGGACGACGTGGGGAGTTTTGGGGTGTTTGGATGGATGGGAGATGGGAGATGTGAGGGTGTGAGGGTGAGAGCTGGGAAAGAAAGGGGAAAGGTGGGAAGGGGAGAGTGGAGAGTGGAGAATAGAGAGTGAGAGATATGTGATGATGAATGGGTATGTGTGAGTGGAATGATTGATTTCTGGGAGGTTAGGATTTGAGTTGGTGATCTGGAAGAGGGAGTGATCAAGACAAGTTTTAAGTCTGGTAGTGGACTTGATGATCTACAAATACATACGTGTGGGAACTATAGATGAGCGGCGGCTTTTTGGGATTGTAGGAAGATTGGTAATAAGGTAAAGGTTGGGGTCTAATCCGATATATCACCGCAAGAGCAGACAGTCAACGAGGGAGTTTCTAGATGAGAATTCGAGGATCTGTATCGTGAGGTCCTGGAGGAAATTTATTGATAAGTTGTCCTTAACTTAGGAGCTTGGATTCCCTGCTGATGTGATGTGGAATACTTACTGTAGTTGAACTTCCTGCTCGATAATGTTCAACAAGTTGATCCTATGTTAGATGTACTTGGGCTCTCAGTTTTGCTTGGTAGGGTCTATTAAGGTTAGGGCAAGTCTTCTAGTCTTGTCTTTTTGTTATGTGGAGTTTTTGATTGCGATGTTTTGTCTCCTCGAGTTATTGGAAGGCTGCATTGTTGAATACAAGCGCTGGGCTATGTTCTCGGGGGTGCTCCCTTCTGCCTTTATATGAGCATTAGGTGTTGAATAGAGGAACTAGCAATTCTCCTACACACTCATTCATCAAGAGTTCCAAGTCCTATTACAAGAAGCTATATGCAGCAAGCATATGTCCTCATTTTGCCGTCAGTGTTCACTTGGAGCCATCGGTGCTGCGTGTATATTACATCACTGACATATCTTGCTCTGGTGTATAATTTTCCTGTTACTTCTGATAAGCTTGAATGTTGGTATCAATCCATGACTTCTGGTGTACATATCTTCGAAAAGGGACATTCATAGTTCTAAGTCGTGGGCTTTGAATGTTAAGTATTTGATTGACTGACAAGGAGAGATTGTCTGAAATTTAGAGCCTTTACTCCTGATAATTTATAGTATGAGTTGGGGATCAAATGATATCTGTAAGTGAAGATCTTGGGAGATATTGAAGTGATGTGTGGGTGGAGAATAAAGGGCAAAAAGCCATGTGCCTACTTAGGTCTATCACCACTACTAGTCTCGTCGGATTGAGGCTAGATTTAGCTTTTGATTGTTCAAGAAACTGAGGAGCTTCGACATATATGATGAGTTTAACAGGTCTCATTGGCTTGATTGAGATTTGTTATCCAGGGGGATATACCGCCGTACTGGAAATTCACTGCGGCAACGAACAAATACATCAAGAAATAAGTTTCGATCCCACATCACCTCCACCTTCAAAACATCCACTTTCTTCTCGTCGCTCGAGAGGTCTCAAAAGAGTCAAATCACAGTGTAATCAGTAAGTATTACGACATGATTTTGGATTTCCTCATCGCACTATGGGCCATTTGTGGAACTGCTGGCGCAGTCCCTCGGTATGGTCCTGTCCAGTCTACCGTCACTGTTTACGCCTCCTGCTCTGAAACTCCTGCTCCATTTCCAACTGCTATAGCAAGCGATCGTATGACACAGGTTTCTGCAAATACGCCTCTCCATCTCTATATCGCACCCACAGTTTCCACCTCTTCATCTGTAGGATTTTCGAAATCGACTTTGATTATCGAAGCTTCTCAATCCTCAAAGCCTTCTGGAACACTCGAGACCGCCGTTGAAGTAAGAAAAATCTCTCAGTCATCCAATAACATCTTTTCCTTCATAGTCGTCAAAGATACAACTAGCTGGTTGAATGGACAAACGCCAACTAGCGCACCAAGTCAATCGTTCGTCGTCATTACGAGTGCTATCACAGTGGTTCCATTATCAATTCCGCCTCCGCCCGCATCGACATTGACGTCTGGCAGTGAAGTTGTGGTTATATCCACAGAAACTGTTATACCTCTTTCAACTGTTCCATCTCTAGCTTCTTCGTCTCCATACTCTTCGGCGAAATCCTCCGGTAGTGAGTCTGTGGTTATATCAACGGCAACGTTTATTCCCCTGTCAACTCTGCCATCGTCTCATTCGACATCAATGACAACCAAAACCAAATCAGTATCTACCAGTGAGCCTGTCATTTTATCAACAAAAACGGCTACCCTCCTACCAACTACTTTCCCATCATCTTCATCTATTGCAAGTCAACCAGTGTCCAGCAGTAATGTGATAATTACGTTGACCACCACAAAAACGACCGTTGTTCCTTTCTCAACTCTACTTCCAACGACAACCTCTAGTAGTAAACCTACATTCACATCGACCGGCACAATGATCTCTTCACAGTCCAATACATATCATACTTCTACCAATGGAACTATTTTTTCCAGTACTTCCACATTCGTTTCGGCAACTCTTAAGAATACAGTTGTTCCTACCTCTGTCGTTGTCTTCAATCTTTCTTCTATGGCCGGCAATCTTTCGACTATTGCGGCCCCAATTTCTAGCTTGTCTTCTGTCTTAAGCCTAACCATGTCAAGACCTGAAGCCTCCAAGAGCAGTATCAAACCAGTCACCTCATCTCAATCAGCTTCAGGTAGAATATTTACCGGTATTGCCTCCAAAGCTGGCGGATGGAATTCAACCTCGCAAACAATATCAGAATCGTCATTTAGCACACATGCGGCTGTTACAATTGGGTCCATGACTACTTTGACTGGAGTGGAAGCATCTCAGGCCGCTATTCAAACTTCCAATCCTGTTGCTGCCAATCTGACTACTTTGGACTCTTCATTTTCGATGCCGATGTCGACGTCAATCTCGATTTCGTTATCTAAGGATACTTTGTTTTCTACACATACTTCAATCACAAACTCAAATTCAGTATCTAGCTCCACCTCGATTTCTGGCTTTAATGTAACATCTTACACCTCCTCATTTTCGAAGTCTACTTCAGCCTCAATCTTAACTCCAGCATTCAATGCCACTTCAACATACCAATTGATGCCATCTTCTACAACCGCATCAATATCCAGTTTCACTTCAGTAATTACAAGACCAACCTACATTACTTTCCCCAATTCAACATCCTCCACATCTACTAGCATCATATCCTCAGCTACACCTACAAACTGTGGAGAGCGTAAAGATTTTGTATTGACCGTAAGTCTATCTCCGCCAAGTATAATATCCAGTAACTAATGAAACAATCAAACAGTTCGATGACATCCCACCATTATCCATCTCTAACACAAGCGATACCGACGTACAACCCGAACCGTTATTCAACCCCTACCATCAATTTCTCTTCTCCTCCGGTTTCACCGTCGTTCCCTCACCAAAACGTCTCCCCTTCCTTCCATCTCGAAAATCACTACTCCTCGAATTCATACCCAACTTCACGGCCAATTCGTCAA
Source organism: Botryotinia calthae (assembly GCA_004379285.1). Taxonomy (NCBI): domain Eukaryota; kingdom Fungi; phylum Ascomycota; class Leotiomycetes; order Helotiales; family Sclerotiniaceae; genus Botryotinia; species Botryotinia calthae. The sequence continues at coordinate 6,614 of PHWZ01000233.1, read as the reverse complement.
ATAGAAAAACAGGTGCAAATGCCTCAGACCAAGGCTTCTCAGGCCAAATAGGAAGTGCCGATGAAGGACTCACCGGATGTTTTAATTTCAATCTCTACGGAGCATCACTCGGTTGTGATTCCACGGGTCCTACATGCGATTTTGCATTTACTGGATATAAGTACGATGTAGCTTCTAAGAACACATCTCAAGTAACCCAACAAATCATCAATGTTCCAGCATGTCCTGAACTTTCGAACTGCATTTTGACGAATGTGGATTTGAATCTAAGTTTTAAGGATTTGACGTATTTTTTCGTGAATGTTACGGTGGCTGGTAAACCGAAGCTTTGGTGGATGGATGATCTTCGTTTGGGCTGGTCGGATAATAGTTGTGCTATGGGTCTTTGTCGTCGGAATGCTCATGTACGCTGAGTCTTAGGGATAATCTCCATTTCACACTAGTTTTGTAGAGGAAAGGAAGCATGAGATTCTCGTCTTTTGAGTATCCAGATTCGGAGCTCGGGATCTTAAGTTAGACAGATAGAATCGAACCTATGCGATTTCTGAAATAGCCACATATAGCAGCTGGCTAGATATGGCGGAAGACTGTGAATGGGGAGCGAGTAGATGAACAAAGCATTTCCAATCTTCGATGCTCGGTTCAGAAGTTCACGAGACTTTGCACGGAAAACAAAATATGTTGATTTGGTGTGGAATGAACGCATAAGCTACTTTATAATCCATTTCATTTTCCCTGATTTTGACGATTCCGCTTCTTTCTCCCTCGCGCATATATCCAAATACTGATATGTGATTGCTTACACTGATGATTGTGTTCGGGTTTGGAGAGATAGATTACCTACGCCTTGACATAATCTGATAAGCAAAAGAAGTTGCATTGTACTTTTTCCTTAGGCTATTCCCGAGACCATCTCACGTGAAGCAAGGACAGTTCAGGAACTTCGACTATTGGCTAAGAATATAGAAGTGATGACGGAACTGGAAGAGATGCATCCATCCTCTTTGCAACAGTTAAAAGAGTCAATAATTGCCGTAGAATTCAAAGATGGAAAATCCATTCAACGCCGCGAAGCAAGTGAAAGGAGATTTTGGTGAAAATGACAAGAGGATTTCATGAAATGGTACTTGTAGAGGACTGCGAGGAGAGAGTCGATCGAGTCAAGGATATTCGCTGACTGCTTTGCAATATTCAAGAAAGCAAGAAGTGTTTTTGTGAGAGCGGGAATCACAAAATTAGCTGGTGTATGTATGTATAGATATCTAAGGTTTGAGGATATGGAGGTATGTATGTACGTATGCATAGATAGACGAAAGAAGAATGAATATCTGCAGTTGCGCTTGAGAGTGAGAGTTGGGAACCTGTGGTAAGTAAGTAAGTGAGCGAAACGAAAAAAAGGAAAAACTCCATGGTTCCCACCCGAGCCTCCCAAACACACACACCACCCCTCCCCAAAAAAAAAACACGACCATCCCCCTCCAACAAAAGTATCTCAAAACACCAAACAAAAAGAAGCTCCCGGCCTGGTTCGAACAAGCGACTTGGCGATAACGTGTTTAATAACGACTTCTATCAGAGTGTTACTGCAATCGCCCACTCTACCACTGAGTTACAAGAGCTGTGTTATAATTTGATTATAGTGGGGAGGAGGGTTTTAACGATATATTGCAATGTCAAATAGTGCGTGGGAATACTCGGAGAGATTATGTGGGGCTGTTCTTTGTGTGGATAGAGGGTGGGAATCGTTAAAGACCGGAGTTTGGCCGATTGGAAAATGGGATGGTTGCTTGCTGGTGAGCTTTTCTTTCTACTTATTTTGTGAGTGCGGTAATTTGTCATTTTGTCATTTTGATATAGAGATATATTATTGATCGAGGTATTTATGTCTATGAATTTGGTCTGATTACTACATAAATATTATTATGTTTCCATTAATATCAGAAAATGTAAATCTGTATACACATATATGGATTTGTCTATCTATCTATCGATCTATCTACCTCTTCCCTCAATGCGAAGAGAATGGGAATCTCGAATATTATAAGAAACGATACTACGAGTCTTACATTTATTTAACTCAGCAAAGAAACGCTTTTGTAAACCACCAACTCCTTAACCTAAAAACAAACGCCATTATCAAAATCTAATTCTCCCTGCCATTTCAATGGTCATCAAAACTCCCATAATTAGGTCTCTGATCCGATTCATAATTTCCTTCCTCCGATACGATAGATTGTATGAGATCTTTTGTTTTCGGTCCCGTGTATGTCCTGCATTTCATATTAGTATCATCTCGAAATCTTGTGCAGATGATAAAAGAGGAAAGAACACTATACCTTCTCGCTCCAGACCACCACCACCCCAAGCTAAACACCGCAATAGCTGCCCCTACCGCCACCGCATAATTCATATTCTCTATCGTAACTGGTCTAACTGTCGGGAACATAAGAACAACACTTATAAATAACACCCAGGTACATGCTATCGCATTAATTGGCTTTTGCCATTTTCCAAGCGTGTATGGGCCGGGGATAAATTTCACTTGCGAGGCGTAAATATTGCGTGCTAGAATAACTGCGGCATATGACATGTCGAGAGCAGGGGCTGTGATGTTGAAGATTGCAACGATGGTAGCGGTGCTGCCGATGGCGATCGTGTTGAGCGCGCAGGTTAGGAGGACGATAAGCCAGACAGAGTGGAGAGGAGTGTGGGTGTAGGGATTTACTTTGGACCAGAAACTATGGAGCTGGATGTTAGTATTTTTGGTTTAAATACGCATGAAGCAATCTGCAAATTGACGGAGTCAAAAGTCCAGAGACTTGGGAACTTACTTTGAAAAAGGAAGAGCTCCATCCCTCGCAAAAGCATATGCCATTCTAGTATCAGCAAGCATAGCTGAACATCCTGTACAAAATTGAACAAGAATAACAAAAAACCACATGACAGTTCCACCGTTCTTGCCCGCCGCGTTTAAGAAAATTTGCGCTGCTGGCATTCTTGTGGGCGAATTAATGATAGCTTCAAGATCCGTTGCGCAGAAACATAAAGTAACGGTGAGCATCCAGCCCACGACTCCAGAAATGGTAACGGCCCATCGAATAGCCATTGGTCCACGAACTGCTGCATCGTGAGTTTCTTCTGACATGTGGGTTGTGCCGTCGTAATCAGTCATGGTCCATGCTACTGATAAAAAGGAGAGGAAGAATGAAAACGGAGTCCCCCATCCGGAACCATCGGTGAAATGTGTGAAGACCCATGTTGCAGATTGTTTGTTGGGAGTTAGAACGAGTAGAGCGATGCATATGGCGATTGAAGCTAGGACGTTGATTGGCATGAACCAAGTTACGATTTGGTGAAGACGTCTTGTTGTCAAGGAACAGATTACTCCCATTATTATAAGAATCAACCATGAGAGTAGAGCGGTTTGTAGTGCAGTTCTATCGGACCATAAGTATACGGCATTCCAGACATTGTTAAACAACTTACGGTGAATAGGCATATGTCCCGGTGACCTCGTCAAAATGAGAGTTCATACTCGCAGCTGCTAGAACAAGTTGAGAAACGGTATATCCCACACTGGCAACACCTGCAGTTTGACCAAGTAAATTACACCATCCAATAATCCAGCTCCATATTGCCGCATGTTCATGTGGGACAACATTCTTCGTAACAAAGTACATGCCACCCGCCGTCGGATATGCAGAGACCAATTCAGATACTTTGAGTATATTAGTATAAGTTACAATTCAGAGGTGAAGACGCCTAACCTGAACTTGATATGATCTGTGCCATCACGGAACCAAAAAGCCATGCCCATACTGACGCTGCTGGTCCACCCAGACTCAATGGGCTTCCAAAAGTAGCAGGAACGGATCCTAGGACACCAAGAACAGAGACCGCATAGGATAATGTAGACCATTTTGAGAAATGTCGACGTAGATCCTTAGCTATGGTTAGTGGGAATCACATTGATTGTGGGGGCAGTGAAGAGGGCTAACCTGTGTATAACCAATTCTGTTCAACAATCTCTCATCGTCATTCTCGATGGTAGCCATACTGCTACTTTTGTTCATGCTCTGTGACTTGTCAGTCACGGAAGTCTCAATGACCCCAGGATCACTTTTCTGATCCATGTTTGATAGATGACGGGTATAATACTGAATGCGGATATCCAAATGCCTTATGCAAAGTCACATACTCATGTGGGTTCGCAACAGAATATATACACATGCGCATCGGCTAACGGATACAAAGAATGCAAGGAACGAACTCACTTTTAACTCCGACCAAAATCAGCATGCAATTCCTCTTCGTGCAAAGACCAAATATGACGCACAACAGAAGCGGTAAGGCCGCAAACACGCTGGGTCTTCCCACCCCAAATTCGACCCCAGATAACCTTACTTGCTCCCTTGTCAATTGTACCTCCAAACAGAGCAATTGAACCAACAAATATGCCACAACCACCAACAAGGCTCTCAATAAGCCTGGCCAGGAAACCTAGGACCTGCTTCTGTTTCCAATTTATGAGTCCTGGGTCTGCATTAGGGCATAGACTTTATGCCAGCAAAATCGTTTGAAAATGTGTTCATCAATTGCCGCTAGTTTCAGCCCAATAGTGGGAACTTTATAAACGAATAAACAAATGAGATGGAATCAGAATCTAGATGATGGGATGTAGATGATGCCGTGCAAATTGAAAAGACGTGTACGAAGGTACATCAGTAAGCTAAGTGACCGAAAAAATACACTCATACATACAGGGATTCAGCGAGAAGTGGGGTGCGGCAATCGCAATCGCAATGGTCTTTCTCTTTCAGGTAGGTATGTTTGTCTCACGCTGAATCGATAACATTTCCATTGCGTGAGATGAAGAAGAGAAGTTATTGATTTGAATGCGGGGTCTCCGGTAGTAGATTTTGGCCTGATATGATAGTTTTGTGCCGCTTTGAGACCAAGTTAGTTGGTAGTTGGTGTCGTTAGTACTACGGAGATATTCCGCAGTCCCGATCCAGTACTACTGGATTAATATTGAACGGTAGATTGTTGGATCAACAACAATTTCAAGGTTTTGCTGTGTGTTTATGATAACAGCTGTGTAGATATCTCATAGGCTCAAATATCCATCCACGATTACCTAGATGGGACCGACCGACCTGTCATTCTTCGGGTTATAGTTCGCCGCCGGCCCGGGACTGGAAATTAACTTCCGTATGCCGTTGAGGATTAACTAGCATCTGCAATTCTAGACACCTTGCGTTTAGATTCGGATATACAATCGTAAATGCAACGAGATTATTCGAGCCCCGGACACGTAAGATGCGATGTTTATCCACACTCGAAAAGCTCTGCCCTATATTCTATACTATCAAGTTAGTGGCGGTGAAGCTCCCTCTTCCGGACCCCATCTTCCAATATTTCGCCGAAGTTTCATCCCGTATCCATCGATCTACCCCTTTAAGGTTCTTTCAAGGTGGAGATATCATCTTACCGAAAAACTCATTCTCTATAGGTCCCGTTCAACAAGGGACGATTGCCGTGCTAGCATCTTAAATCTTGATAGGAGTCAATAAGGCTGTCTAGACCCGCGAGTTTGGTTCTGTTGGAATCACAACATGTCGAGCTTCCTATTGATTCATATCATACGATACCTATCAGGACACAGGACTAGCCGTCCAACCATAAAATGCGCCAGAACCAACCTGAAGCCTCAAGGAAAATGCAATAGAAATTCATACCTAGTACTACATATCTTGGTATACCGACAACGACATAAATTGCTTGGGGGTATACCTCTTTGATCCATATCTACCCATGTGCGATCTTTCGACTAGTGATGAACCCTCGTAAAGCTCGGAAGACTTCCCCATATGGAAAGAAACGGTTACTTGTGACTGAATGCTGGGTTTCAACCTGTACTTCGAACTGGTGGCTTGAGGGTGGTATTTGCTCGAGGGCGCTGAGCATTAACTGTCTCATATTCATATGTAGGTAGGTAGGATCCTATCACGTAGCGATCACTAAAACAATGTTATTCCAAGAAATTATCTGAACAACTGTCGGATGCAGCGAGACGAATGTAACCATACGTTTTGTTAAGCTTCCATCAAACCTTCCAGCCTACCTTTTGAACGGCCAAGACTCGGCAGGACAAGGTATGAGAAGGATAACATTTATTGGTTTGTATGGCGTTGGTATAAAGTTGTTGGAAATCACATGTCGTACACGTGTGTGGCATGTGCACCTACCATAAAACTCTTCCTTCCGAGCTTCCCGCTTTGGAAACTTTAGTTATATATAATATACAATATATTCTATTTTACCCTACATACAACTTACTAATCTACTTTTGATAGATTATAAATACTATATTATAATAAGCTTTAATTCTACTTATTATTATATATTTATATTTCAATTCTTACATTTCGAATCCTACCCACTCCTATCCTCTATATTATAACTACCAAAATGTTTATCAATACAAAATAGAATATCATTGTTATCAAAGATAACAATAATTGGATTACATTCTTTGAATTTATTCAAAATATAATAGCAACCGCTTTGGTTTTATTTTTTTATATTAAAAAAGAATTATAATTATTAAATAA
>PHWZ01000232.1:0-59206 GCA_004379285.1 Botryotinia calthae | reverse complement strand
GGCATCCCGTCCGCTCTGCCATACACAAGCTTCAGATCGGTGGATTAGTAGTTGGGTGGGTGACCACCAGCGAATCCCCACTGTTGTATGTTTCTTTTGCATTTTTTGCATCCGTTTCTCTCCTTTTTGGTGGTGGTGTGGAATACGAGAGTCTAGGTCTACGGAGTGGTAATGACTGAAGCGGGATACTGGGGATTGTGTGGAGGAATGTTAAAAAGGAAGAGGTACGTGGGCACATGCTTGGGCACCTCGGGCATGTAGAGAGAGCTACTCGCTGTATCATCCAACCTTTTGACTTTAATCATTGCAAGTAACTTGTAAACTTTGTAGCAAGTTAGAAACTCGACGACTGAGAGTCAAGCGATTGAATTTGACTGATCTTAGGAACGAAGCTTCAGGGATTGAGAAGTTTGAAGTGAAGTTACGGGGCAAGCTCACCGGGACAAAACGTATGATAGATTCAATCTGGCCAATCAGTGCGTTATTAGGAAAATTCAGCCTTGTCTGGTTTTGGTGGGCTCGTGCTAATAATACATTATTCACACTAGCTGCAAGGCTACGATAATAATTTTGTTTTCCGATAACAAGATTTAACAAAATCATCTATAATCGCTACAACATTAATATCAACATATTTCTTCCTCAACAATGTCAGATCCTCTTTTATCGTCATTATGTCGCATCTGTCATATTAATCCCACCAAATATACATGTCCACGATGCTCTCAACAAACATGTTCACTTCCCTGCTCCAAGCGTCACAAAGTCTGGTCAACATGCTCTGGTATTCGCGATCCTACCGTCTACAAACCGAGGTCACAATTGGCAACTCCTTCGGGCATTGATCATGATTATAACTTCCTCCATTCAATTGAGCATCGAATTGAGAGATCGGAAAAGGAGATTGTGGAAGAGCGAGGACTTGTAAAGAAAATGGAACTCGAGTTGGCAAGACAAGGCCCTAAAGATGACAGAAGACGACCCAACAAAAGCAGAGGCAACCAGCGTGAAGACTTTCTCACAAAAATGCTTCAAAGTTCTGGAATAACGGTAGTCAAGGCGCCAAGTGGAATGTCTAGAAATTTGGAGAATACATCTAGTTGGAGCAAATCGCAGAAGTGTATGAATTGGCAGATAGAATGGATTCGAGAGGCAGATGCAGGCGGGAGGATATTGCATAAATCGATAGACAAATGGTCAATTAACGACACCTACTCACTGCTCTTGGAAGAACAACGAAGGTTGAGCATGGCACCAGAGGAAAAGGCAGCTCTGAAAAAGAGGAAGGCGGACGAATTAAAAGAAAACAAGGCCAAAAGGATCAAGACAGATGAATTTTTGTTGGATATATCACCGCTATCTCTATTTCAGGATTCGGTTGGTGCTTGGAATACAATTTTGGATCAGCCAATTTTATCAAACAATCAGAATTCCACACGCCAAACTCAAGCGCCGCCGAAGCTTGATTCCAAGTATTGTTTCTACCTCCATCGACCTAAGACGCGATCGTCATATCCTAAAGTGTTGATACCTTTAGATCCATCACAGCCACTTTGTAAAGTCTTAGAGAATCGCACAGTCCTCGAGTTCCCTACTTTCTATGTCTTTGAGTCTGACAAACTTCCAGAAACCTTTATGCTTGAAAGAGCCTACATCGAAGCAACAGGAGACGGACCAGAGGTGGAAAGTGATGAGAGTGAGGAATCTGAAGACGATACCAGCGATGTCTCTTCAGATGAGGATGAGAATGAAGAAGAAGGAGAAGAAGAAGATAAGAAGATGGAGGATGGAGAGGTTGCATCATAAAATCTCACAGCCGCCTGATACGATTAAATTGTATAAAGATTTGTTGCTCATGATACCCACACACTAATAATTAAAGATATTCACTCGAACAACATGCCATTTATTTCTTATATACCTACATATATTGACTATTTGTAGCTGCTACTTATTATCATAATCCACCTATCTAGACGAGCCAGACGAGCCAGATGTGGTCGATTTGTTCTTTGTAAATGGCTCTGAAGCAAAATGTGCATTCATCTCATGAGCTCATGTCTATTACTCCCTGATTAGCCACTCAACAATTGCAGAAATCACATATAACTTGTACAGCAGTATTAGAAACGTAGGCATGCCGCCTCGACCCCACCATATACCGGTAGATCACCGCCCAAACTCATACTGAGCTTTCCCTCGTCAGCGGGAAAAAGCGACGATCAGACTAAAATGCCCCAAAAGTTGGTTGTGCTAATAAGTTTGTTGGCTGGTTCCCAGTGAGGTTGAATTGGCCGAGTGAGTGTTGGAGCTCACCGGGAATTACATTCCCTTTTTGCCTGATCTTCTCCGACTTGAGAGCTCTAGACTCGTGGAACTCAGACTGTCCAATAAATACTATTCATAAAGAAGCATAGAATTTAGTATCAAATGGATTTGCATCCATTAATGAAGTTTCATGTCGTACTGTCATTCTATCATGAGGTCGTGTAAAGTGGTTTTTGATTGGTGATAACGTTTCCATGCCAACAACCATGATTTTGCACTTTTTCCCTCTGTTTTAGAATCTGACGCGCCTTTCTACGTGATAAAACGTCTTGCAAACAAAATCAACAATATCGGCATGATTTGAAATAATAGCAAGGTATTATTGAGCCTCATGAAGTAAGCCATATATCCACATTTCCATAGGTGGTTGTTCATCTTGAATTTTATTTACTGATAGCAACCAGAGGTGGATTCACCCCGCTAAATACCATTGGATCAACGGAAACACCAAAATTCAAACGTCGAAATAGAAACACAAATACAAATACTCTTAAACAACAACGCAAATTCAAAAGAGTTGTCGACACTTCGAAAGCAACAACACCAGCTATACGTCTGCCGCATATTCATAGAAGGACTCTATCTTCCCCAGTGACGGAAAATAGCCCATCCTTAAGTGAGCTTGGTGATTCAACTGCACTCTTCGATTCGTCTCTCGAAATAATTGGTCGAGCTTCTAATTCAAGTTCGGCTAGGAAAGGAACTGTGGTTGTACTTGACACTACAAAATACGACAGATATCCTGTTAAGAAAGGAAACAAAATGGTTAGGGAAATATCTCCAGCAAAGGTGCAGGCACCTCGACCTGAAGAGCCCAAGGATCAATATCGACCCCCCCAAAGCAACACAACAAATCATCTATCTATTATTCCTAGATTCGGAGAAGCTACACTTCCTCAGTCTCCTTTTAATCGTAAATCTCAACAACAATACTCCGAATTATTCATTCAACCAAAATCCCGTCCTGAATTTCACAAAGATCCAGAAAGACATGGTATGTATTCATGTGCCATATCGTCTCACGGTGCTAACATGTACGTAGCACATCCACATTTGCAAGCAGCAAAAGATGTTTCCCGAAAGATTATCAACCCCCTCATGCCACGAGCACCAGCGGAATATAGTCAGCCAGCAGTTCGTGCACCGATTCCTGGCTCTTCGTCATATGCAACAACTCACCCTACACCTGCACCGACATTCGGCTCCCTTCCAAACAGTCATGGGGGCGGTTTTCAATCCGTGAATACCTATACATCTAGCAATTATATTGACCTTACTATGGGCAAGCCAAACTACAATGAACCACACACCTATGTTGATCCTGCAAAGGCACAAGAAGATCTAAAGGCACTTTTAGAGGGTGTTATTGAGGATGAGGAAGATACGAAACCCAGAACGAGATCACGCAGAAAGAAGAAGGATGCGGAGGTGGACGAGTTGATGGCAAAAATGGATGGATTAAATGTTGAATCAGAAGAGAAGCTCGAAGTTGCATCAGAGGACGACGAGGAGGATGATGGGACTGTCGAAGGAATCAACGTAAAACTTCTTCCGCATCAGGTTGAAGGTTTGGAGTGGATGATTGGTCGAGAAATCGGCACAGGAAAGAAAGGCATGGTACCAAAAGGAGGAATTCTTGCCGACGATATGGGTTTGGGAAAGACCTTACAATCGATTTCGCTCATTTTGAGCAATCCCAAACCATCAAGTTCAGACGAAACTCACAGTAAACGCAAATTACCTTCCGGTCTGGACAAATGTACTTTGGTTGTTGCACCTCTTGCACTTATTCGACAATGGGAAGCCGAGATTAAAGACAAAGTTGAAGAGAGCCACTCTCTTCGTGTTTGTGTCCATCATGGCCCTCAACGCACAAAACGATTCCAAGATCTTAGAAAATTCGATGTTGTCATTACAACATATCAAATCCTCGTTTCAGAATGGGGTAACTCATCGAAGGATGATGATGATGAAGGTGTTAAAGTCGGTTGTTTTGGTATTCATTGGTACAGAGTCATTCTTGATGAAGCCCATACCATCAAAAACCGAAACGCCAAAGCTACGCAAGCATGTTATTCTCTTAGAAGTCAATACCGTTGGTGCTTGACAGGAACGCCGATTCAAAATAATTTGGATGAATTGCAAAGTCTGATCAAATTCTTGAGAATCAAGCCTTACGATAACCTGCGCGAGTGGAAGGATCAAATCGATCGACCAATGAAGAATGGTAGGGGTGATGTTGCTATTAAGCGTCTTCGTCACTACTTGCAGATTTTCATGAAGCGACGTACCAAGGACATTTTAAAGAAGGACGGAGCCCTCAACCCTGGAGGAAAGCCTTCTGCTCCCGGACAAGCCAATTCAACAGGTTTCAAGGTCGTCGAGCGTAAAATTGAAAAAGTCTTTGCGGAATTCTCACCAGAAGAGCGCAGATTTTATGAAAGACTGGAAAGGCGTACTGATGCAAGTATTGAAGAGATGATGGGTGGAAGCAAAGTCAACTACGCAAGTGCATTGGTATTGCTATTGCGTTTGAGACAAGCATGTAATCACCCAAAACTTGTTGGAAATAAATTGGGAAAAGATACCGATGCACTCTCAGCAGAAACCAGCAACCCCAAATCCAAATCAACAACAGATGTTGATGAGATGGCAGACATGTTCGGTTCTTTGGGTGTAGGCTCTAAGAAATGTGAGGTTTGCCAAATTGATCTTGGTAAAGAAGCTATTTCACAAGGTGCCATTCGCTGTTTAGATTGTGAAGCAGATTTGGATGAGATATCTGGGAAGAAGCTTAGTCCAAAGAAGAAGATCAAGGAGAAGAAGAGCAAGAAGAGCAAGAAGCACAAGGAGTCTAAACCAATTCCAATTCGTAAGCCCAGGAATAGGAATATTATCGAAGACAGTGATGACGAAGAAGAAGAAGAAGAAGAAGAAGAAGAAGAAGAAGAAGAAGAAGAAGAGCAAGGTGAATGGCTTGTTGGAGAAAAGAAACGTGGTGCTCTTACTCTAGGGAAGGCTGGTGGAAAGGAAGACGAGAATTGTGAAGGTGGTGGTGAATGGCTTGATTCGGATCATGATGACGATCTCGATGATTCTTTCCCTGACATTCGAGATATTGGCAAGAAGAAGGTTGTCAATCTTGATAGTGATGATGAAGAAGGCACCGAAGAATCTGCTGAGGAGTCAGACGATGATGAATCTTCTGAAGAGGAGGAGGAATCCGATGTTGAAGACGAATTTGGTTCTGATGAAGATGCAGAGCTTTCTCGAGTTGCTGCTTCTACCAAAATTACACATTTAATGAAGATTCTCGGAAAAGAAGCCGCTCAGCATAAATTCATTGTCTTTTCGCAATTCACATCGATGTTGGATCTTGTCGAACCATTCTTACGCCAAAAGGGTTACAAATATACAAGATACGATGGTGGTATGAAGAACGATCTTCGTGAGGCTAGTTTGGATAGACTTCGTAACGACAAGAATTGTAGAGTCTTGCTTTGTAGTTTGAAGTGTGGTTCTCTAGGACTCAATCTTACAGCTGCTACTCGTGTAGTTATTCTTGAACCATTCTGGAATCCTGTAAGTATTTTTCCGTTGTTGCTCACCTTATATTTCATGATCATAGTTACTAACACATACCTTTATAGTTCGTTGAAGAACAAGCCATCGATCGTGTACATCGTCTCACACAGAAAATTGATGTTATTGTTTACAAGATTACTATCAAAGATACAGTTGAAGAGCGAATTTTACTTCTTCAAGAGAAGAAACGAGAACTTGCAAATCAAACTATTGAAGGTGGTAAAGGTGGTGCTGGTAAATTGGGAATGAAGGAGATCCTCCAACTGTTCAGAAGAGATGCTGAACATGCTCCGCCTACTGCTGGTGCATATGATCTTGGTGCTAAGCCAAGAATCTTGAAGGAATCTGCCAGTAGAAGTCCAAGTAAAAGTGCAGCGACTTTGGATAGTTATGGTTCACAAAGTTCATCGGCACCCAGGAAGATTACGCCAACTCCTTTTCAAGCTAGAAAGGTGGAAGACTCGTTGTATGGTAGAAGGTGGTAACATATTTCTGTAAAGTAGGATCTTTTCTTGGTGACTTGATTACGATCGTTGGTTTAGATACGAAATATCTTATGCTAGATTTGGGATACATGGCTGATTTGGGTTACGGAATGGAGACTGGGCGCTTTGAGGGGGTTTCAGCAGTTCTTATGGGTTCCTGGATTAAATGGGAATATGATGATAAATGGCTGTTAAATGAGAAATGAAAAGTATTATTATGTATTCGAGTGTTGTTGTATTGCTCTCAATGACTCTTTATTCACCAAGTCTCTATTGACCAGTATATCGCTATAATGTATCTTCTCAAAACTTACTACTCGAGTAATTCCACCAATTTTCCACAAACATAGTATCACGACGTTTTCGTGTACTCACACACTGTATCCCTCGAAAATCATGATAATTACAAAGCCGCATTTAGTATATATATATATATCTTCATTCCCAAAATCCCGTACAACAAGGGTCCAAAAAACTCCCCCAAGCTTTATAAACACCAAAACTTCGGATTTCGTCGGACCAAGTGGTCGAGAGAAAGAAAGCGTATCGTTATCGCCGAAAATATGTGGCGAACGAACAAAGCGTTTTTGCATTCCAGCCAGGATGTGTGAGGAGAGTGGAGATGAGATGATGAAATGAGATGATAGCATGTTTGGGGAGGCTCGGAGGGAGGGATAAGGTTTTTTGTGAGATTGATTATTGAGATATTGGATTCCTTCGCCGGCTAGCTGTTGTTGCATACATATATTTTATACTGTGCATTCTGTATAGGAATTTTGGAGATTGAGATAACTATACATTGTACGAAGATAAGAACACGAAAGACATAAAAGATATAATGACTTCAGCCTCTATTGTAGGGAGTACCGGTCTTGTCGTATGGATTTCTTTCTCTTTTTCTTATATCTCTGAGAGCTTCTCGTCTTTCACCAAAATACTAACACAATCAGGGCTCCCACATCCTCTCTACCCTCCTCTCTCACCCCTCCATCTCCAGCGTGCACTCCCTCTCCCGCCGCGACCCCAAACCCAGCACCACCACTCCCAAACTCCACCCCCTCACCTCCACAGACACAACAACATGGTCTTCACTGCTCTCCTCCATCTCGCCCTCCCCCCTCCTCTTCTTCTCCGCGCTCGGAACCACCAAAGCACAAGCAGGTAGTATCGAAGCCCAGCGCAAAATCGACTACGATTTAAATCTCGAGCTCGCGTCTACTTTTTCGCAAGCCGCTGATTCCAGGTCTGAGTCTGAGCCTGAGCCCGATACCGCGAATCGTAAAATATACATCCTCGTTTCCACACATGGCGCAAATGCCTCCTCTATGATCCCTTACTCTAAAATGAAGGGTGAGCTCGAAGACGCGGTGAGAGCGCTGCTGGAAAACAAGGAAAATAGCGTTAAACATGTTATTATTTTAAGACCGGGATTGATAGTAGGAGAGAGGGAGGATTCGCGACCCACGGAGTTTGTGGCTCGCAAGGTGGCGGGGTGGATGGGTTGGGTCAATCCGGGGTTGCAGGATTTTTGGGCCCAGGATGCGAGGGTTATTGGGAGGGCCGCGGTCGAGGCAGGGGTTAGGGCGATGGGCGGGAGGGATGGGAAGGATGGGGTGGAGGGGAGTGAGATTCCGAGGGTGTGGGAGTTGGGGCAGAGGGATATTGTTAGGTTGGGGAGGACGGAGTGGAGTGGGGAGGAGTGAGTGTGTGTGTGTGTGGGATGGGGAGTGAGAGGATTTGGATGGGATTTGCTTGGATGGATGAATGTTTGGATGGATGGATGGAGATTTAATTTGGGTGGGTTTATTGTGTTGTGTTGTCTGGGGTTTGTGCCACTTTGGATAGGTTTAGTGTGTATTTTCAGAGGAAATGATTTACTGATTTGTTTGACGAATATAGATTCATATTATTGATTTTCATACTCTCATTCCTTTCACCCTTTCTGTTTCCTACAATCATGTACAAAAATATCTTCAATCCCACCACATCTTATATATCCACCACCTCCCCCAATATACCATCCATTCCTACTTCCCCCCCTTTCCAAACCCACTCCCCTTCCTCCTACTCACATTCTTATCCCCAGGATTCCTCTTCGCACCACCCTCCTGCTCCCCCGTCGGCCGACTCACCTCCTGATTCGCCGGACTCACATCCAGCGGATTCCCGTCTCCTCCTTTCCCCGCTTCGGATTTCTCAGACTCGGGAGAGGTGATGCTCGGATTGAATGCCGCGGATTCTTCGCGTGCGGCTGCGTCGTCGGATCCCGATTTGGAGTATTCGGTGGCGGTCGTGTCGATGCTGTCTTTGTGTTGGGAGTCTTTGCGGGGAAGGAGGGGGGTGGCGGTGTGGGTGAAGGGGCGGAGGGTGTGGGGAGTGAGAGGGGATCGTGGGATGGTTGTGAGGCGGAGGAGACGGAGGAAGGGGGTTGGAGACATGGTTTTGGTATGGTATTGGTTGGTTGGTTGGTTGTTTTGTGGTTTTGGTTTTTATTGTATTGTATTGTATCGTGTGTGTTATAAACGCAAATCTATCAATCAAATTAGCTTGGGGTCAATTCAAAATCTGATATCATCTCCAGCATTCAAAGTATAACAGAATAGAACTCAATCGTATATACACATTCGAACAATACATATAAAACCAACTTACATTGAATCGAACCGATTTATATAGCGTTTAATTGAATGATGTCTGTTTGTATGTTTGCTCGTTTGTATGTGAGGAAAATAGATCGGACAGTGAGATTTCTGCACTCTTCAGATTCCATGTGTATGTATATAGCCTTATGTGGAACGCAAAAATGACGACGTCATTGTCGTTGAGGAGCTTGGAGCTACTACCCCACATTTATGTTTTGCCTCTGCTCTGCTCTGCTCTGCTCTGGTTTGTTTGTGTGTGTGTTTTTGGATTGTATGATATGGAGTAGAGTAGCTGCTAGCTGGGTGAGATTGTATATATATAATACAGTACTGATTGATTGTGCAATTGAAGAATACAACCTAGGTAGGTATTTATTTCTATTAAATATGCATTGCATTGTTACGTCTCATCGTTGTTTTGATATCCATTTACAAGTACTGATGAGATGGATTGAGTGTTTGAATATAGTTAGCTATGGATATCAATACTTGTATACCGTGAAATTCCCCATTACGATAACGAATATATGTCTACAGAGAACTACCTGATGCCAGTAGAACTAATGGCTTTCGTATACGGAATGGAAAGTCTTTCTGTAGGAATCATGGGAATCAGAGATACTTATTAAACACTTCGAATATATTATATGTACTGAATGCCTAGGTATGGATCGGTGGTAGAATCAGAGAGTGCATTTGGATACTCGGATGTGAGATTACTAACTTTCCCATGGAGATTTGGAAATCGCATTTTGTTAACGCGTCATGTGCCGCACGATAGAACGATAGAACGATGGATAGATCTGCGAGGCAATAAATAGCGTGTATGAAGTATGTATGTCCGTAAAGAAGTTAGAGATGGATAAGGTTTGAGAGGAGAGATGTCTCCTTTGGGTTGAGACTGCATCGTCACTCATCGTGGCGTTATTAGTCTTGATGTCTTGATGTCATGATTTAGTATGACGGTGTCAACTTATTTACTGTAAAGGAGGACCGTTCCAAAGTAGATATTAATTTGAGAATATAAATTAACTTCCACATCCTCTTCATTTCTCTATCTTCATTCAAATCATTCAAAATGTTGCGCACTGTCTCAAGAAAAACTTTCTCTCAATCCACCAATACCATCTTCAAACCTTCCACTACCCTTTTCTCAAGAAGTATGGCCGACAGTCGTGTTGAAGCGGCTTCCCAAGTTGCTGGTGAAAAGAAAGATACAAGTCCATCCGTAAGTATTGGAATTGATTTCTGTAATGGGTCTCTCCGAGTATAGCAAGCTGATCTCATAACCTTAGAACCCCTCAGTTATTTCATCCGCAGGTGCTGTTGGCAAGCAATTCAACCCAGACGGAAATATTGGACAGATTGGCGAGAAGATTGGAGGTCCATTCTCAAAGGTAAGATTCAATCGTATGATCAATCCTTCACATCAAAGGCTAACTTACAAACAGGATGGTGCTATCGGTTCTCAATTTGATGCTGCCAAAGATGGTCTCGCTGGACAGGTTGAGAAGGCCGTTGATGGTCCAAGTAGACCTGCTACTGAGAAGAAGTGATGAGTTACCATGATGATGAATAAGGTTGATGATAAAGTTCGAGGCCGTGATGTATTATAGTTTGAAGGTCTTCCACAGCTGCCAAAATTAGCTATATGTATCATAATGAATAACTAACGAAACCCGAATTTATTAATTTATGCCTTGATGACTTTTTTGTCAGTTCGAAACAAGAAAAATATGTTTCTTTTGCAAATAGTCTAGGACATATGCGGTCTTTCAAAAGGGTACAATCATACTTGATATCTTGTGACATACCATGCTCCTTTCCATCATATATTTTGTGTTGTGTTTACTTATCGACTTCGATGCATAACTCACTTGCTGTCTATATTCCCCATATCGACCTACCAGGTACTTTCAGGATAATGATTCGTAAACGGTGTCTGTGGCTTGTAGATCCGTTTCGAAGGTTGACAAACATCTAGACTGTGAATTAAAAAGAACTCCTTCAGACTATATCACCAGTCAACACGTCCAATTGAAGCCAAGCCACACCATTACACTCTCACTTGGCTATCATGATCAGACATCTTATAAATGAGTTATAATCATTTAGAGGGAGTAGACAACCTTGATCCGTGTTCGAATGGTAGTATGACTTGGCTTTGAAGTCCTCGATATCACCAAATCTATATTGAATAATGTGACAATGTTAACAATGCAAATTCGAGATTCCCAAAATAGCATCACAATGGAGAATCTGGAGAACTGGAGACCAAAGAACTGGAGACCAAAGAACTGGAGACCAAAGAACATTCATTGGTTAGCGTTATCGGCATCGGTTAAACCTTTTTCCTTCCTATGCTCGACAAGGGTGTATAATTTAGGCGAAGGCGTTTAGCTTGCTTGTGATTGCGTGCTTTCTCGTGCTCTCACCAAATTTCACTCCATTCACTAATATCAACCTTCTGATACGGCAAGTGAAGAAAGAAAAGATCTTTACTAGGTAGGTTCACCAGTTCCAAATGGTAAAGGTCCATATGATTTGACTCGATTTCATATCCCTCTATTACTAAAGAAGGTGATTTATCGGAATCTCGGTTTTTCCATTCCAGTTGACTGCCAAAGATTAGATTATATATATCTCACACTAATAAATCTTTCCCTTTCAAAGCTAAGTTGTGAAGGGATAATATTTCCTTCTACGAGTATTGAGTATACTGTTGTTGTCTTTACTTTCTTTACAACAAGCTCATTCTCTTCATTCGAGATGAATTGTATCAAGTCAATTTGTCTTGAAATTTCCTTTCTTTTATTTGCATTCTTGTCTTGTCAAAAGTTCTTTAAAGATACCCCGCCACCAATCAATCCGCAGAAATGGGGGCATCAACAGATTATGATCAAACCAAAGGCATAAATACTAAGCCAGGAGGTGATGGATCTAAACAGGTAATTCAAGAGAAACAATCATAGGAATCATTTACAAGTGTCTAATCATTCTCTTCTTTGCAGGAACCATTTGGAAAAGACACCCTTAACTCTACCTGGAATTCCGAAAATGAGTCCTCGTTTCGAACTTTCTCCCAAAAGTCTTCCAATTTACCATTTGGACAATCAATCGAATACGATGCGATCAGTGGTCCTACCTATGTCACTGCACAAACTTTGGTTCAACAAGTAGCATATGCGCTCTCCGATAAGATCTTCTCTTATTCCCC
The DNA here is from genome assembly GCA_004379285.1 of Botryotinia calthae. Lineage (NCBI taxonomy): Eukaryota > Fungi > Ascomycota > Leotiomycetes > Helotiales > Sclerotiniaceae > Botryotinia > Botryotinia calthae. The sequence continues at coordinate 46,949 of PHWZ01000232.1, read as the reverse complement.
AGAATCTTATGATTTGGACGTTGCTGTAAAGTCTTGGGCTGCGGCAAACACAAAGAATGCCAATGGATATACTACACAAGTCTCTCCCATGCAGACTCGCTCTGGCGCTGGATCAATTGCTCTTGGATACATGTTTTCAAAGGACTTCGATTTGACCAAAAGACACATCCCTCAATCACTTTTGGCCTCTTCTTCCAGTCTGCACAGCCTGCGCTCAACTCTCGATCAACTTTCTCTATTGTACTCTGTCTCAAACCCATTTGTTGCCCACGTCGCCGCCGTCGACTATGCACCAGGATCTACTGGTCTAGTCACTGACTATGCAACTGCTTTGACTGTGGCAGAGGAATTGGGACTTGGTTTGGTTTCTAGCTCATCTGCATACGAAGTTCAACACATGTCTCTCTTCTCTACATTGTTAGCAACTATTCTTCCAACAATTCACACTTATGATGGAATCACTGTTGGTCGTGATACCCTTCGTGTCATTGACATTCTGAGCCAATCTGGTCTTAGCAGTTCCTACAAGACAATTCTTGAAGAGATATCGAAACTTGGAAAGAGAGCCGATGCTGAAAGTAAGGTCTCTTCACTTCTTGAAGCTTTCAACAGCGAACTTGGTACATCTTATGGTCTCTTTGAGTACAGCGGACACGAGTCACCTGAATCTGTTTTGGTTGTATTTGGTTCGGTTGAGAGTTCTCTTGCTACTCAAGTTGCCAAGAAGCTTTCTGCCGAGGGAGAGAAAGTTGGTGTTATCAATGTCAGAGTCTACAGACCTTTCGTAGAGGAAGCTTTCTTGAAGGCTCTTCCTGCATCAGTTAGAAATATCGCAGTCCTTGGCCAAGTTTTGGACGAGACGGCTGCAACAGATGTTTCTGGCCACTCTAACTTGTATGAAGATGTTTTGGCAGCAACTGTGTTCTCTGATAACTTCACAGCTTCTCCCAAGGTAGTTGATGTTAAGTACGCTCGATCGCAAGTATTCACACCTACTTCCATCGCTAGTATCTTCCACCAACTCGGTGGCAAGTCCTTCAACGGCTTTGTTTCACTATTAAGTGTTGGACAAGTTGAGCAGTACTCATTCTTCGATCTTGAGGATTCTGCTGCTGCTACTGCACCTTCCGCTATTAGCAAACTTCTTTCTGGAGATTCTGCTGGCAATGTCCTCATCAATCAAACTCATGACAACTTCATTCAAGGTGGTGTCGTTAGAACTGATATTCGAAGCTCAAAGAAATCAATCGAGGCCGCTTATCCAATTGCAGAAGCCGATGTTGCCTACATTGGAAACGAGAAACTTTTCAAGGAGATTGCTATCTTGCGGAATGTCAGATTGGGTGGAAAGATTATTGTTAAGCTTCCAGGTGTCAAAGACGAAGATTTGGAAAAGAAGATTCCAAGCTTTGTTCGTAACGAGATCAAGAAAAGGGATGTCGAATTATTTGTCTTGGATCCAACTTTGTCAGAGGCTTTTGAGAAGGAACCTGCTTTTGAAACTTTGTTCGCTGAGCTTGCATTCTTGAAGGTTGCTCGTCCAGAACTTTTCGAGTCTGGCAAAGACAAGCTCGCTGCCATCAATGGAAGCCAAGAGCAATTACATTCTGCAGTAGCCGATATTGAGAAGGTTGTTCGCAAGATTGAGATTCCTGAGACTTGGGCTGAGGTTGACACCGAGGCTGAAGTCCTCAACCTTCCTGCGACTATCAAGTCCAGCAGCTTTACTGGTTTCCAAAAGGAAGACACTGAGGCTCCATCTCAGCTTCGTGATTGGCACGCAGCTGCTAAGGGTCTTCTTTTCAAGGAAGCTTATGGCACTAAATCTGAACTTCGACCAGATCTCACTGCGAAGACCTATGAAATTACAGTAAAGGAGAACCGTCGTTTGACCCCTATCACATATGACCGTAACATCTTCCATATCGAGTTCGATTTGGGAACTTCCGGTCTTAAATATGATATCGGTGAAGCTCTTGGTATCCATGCTGTCAATGATGTTGCTGAAGTTGAAGACTTCATCAAATTCTATGGTCTCAATGCAGATGATGTCGTCGAAGTTCCATCCCGTGAGGATAACAATGTTTGGGAAGCTAGAACAGTCTTCCAATCTTTGGTACAAAACATCGACATCTTTGGTAGACCACCAAAGAAATTCTACGAAGCCCTCGCCGAGTTCGCTTCTGACGAAAATGAAAAGAAGGAACTTCTTACCCTCGGTGGTCCAGAAGGTGCCAATGAATTCAAGCGCCGTGCTGAAGTTGACACAGTCACTTATGCCGATATCCTTCTTGAATTCAAGTCCGCTCACCCATCTTTCCACGACATTGCCCGTATTGTTTCACCAATGAAGCGTCGTGAATACTTTATCGCCTCTTCTCAAGCCGTCAACCCAACTACCGTCGCCCTCATGATCGTCGTCGTTTCTTGGGTTGATCCAAAGGGCCGCGATCGTTTCGGTCAAGCTACACGTTACCTTTCTTCCCTTCCCGTCGGATCAAAGGTCACCGCTTCCGTCAAGCCTTCCGTCATGAAACTTCCAACTCTTGACTCAGCTCCTCTCATTATGGCTGGTCTTGGTACGGGTCTTGCTCCTTTCCGTGCTTTTGTTCAATACAGAGCTATGCAAAAAGCTCAAGGCAAAGATATCGGTTCCATTCTTCTTTACATGGGATCGCGTCATCAACGCGAAGAATATCTGTATGGTGAAGAATGGGAAGCTTATCAAGATGCTGGCGTAATTACATTATTAGGAAGAGCCTTCTCCCGTGATCAGAAACAAAAGATCTATATTCAAGATCGTATGAGAGAAACGGTTAAGGATATTATCCAGGCGTATATTAAGGATGAGGGATCATTCTACTTGTGTGGTCCTACCTGGCCAGTTCCAGATGTTACAGAGGTTCTTGAGGAAGCTATTAGAGAAGAGGGTAAAATTAGTGGAAGAAAGGTTGATGGAAGAAAGGAGATTGAGAGATTGAAGGAAGCCGGAAGATATGTTTTGGAGGTTTATTAGATGGTTGTATATGTGAGGTGTTGTGCCTAGATTGGGGAGGTTGGTTTTTTCAAACGTCTTTAGAATACGGTCGCGAGATTGAATTACTTAGATTGCATATAGATTCTAAATGGAATCAATATTATAGGGTTTCGCAGATATTTGGGATATTTGAACTCGTTGGTTTCGTGATTGATTGCTTGAAATATCTTGTCTGTTATTTGTGGATTGGCCGAGTATCACACGGATATGTGATGTAGTGGCGTCACTAGCGTGTATGCATCTTGACCTCTTTCTTCCATTTCTCTTCTTTCCAAAGCATGCGTTATGTTATATGGTATATATTATCTTGCTATCTCTCTTGAGTGGATGATATTTGGGACTAGTCATGTCACATGTGTATGTCAGTATTACATTCATATCGATAATCGACGTGTCTATAAGTTAGGGCTTGGTAATGAAAGCATGTAATTTCACACAATGAGAACATGAATGTTATTGTGAGTGTGAGTGTGGGTGTGGGTGTGGGTGTGAATGGGAGGTGGTGGAGAGTAGGTGATGAAAAGAATGTTTGAAATTGAGACTTATGCGGGTATTAGGGATTTGGAAGAGGATGTGGAATTCGTGGATAAGTATTGTTATTATTGTGAGTGTGGAGTGAATTTCGTGGAGAGCGAGTGATGAGAATTAGATATTGAAAGAAGCCATGCATTAATAGGCGACTTTGAGAATGAAGAGAATGCTTACATCAGATCGAGAGTTTCAAACCACCGCCCAGGATGCTCATATCCTATTATCGTACCTAGCTTTTACTAATGTAGTCTCCAATCTAATCTCTTTGTGTATCTGTCCTTATTGTGCTGTTGATCTTTCAGGGTCTTGGATGGAGATCTATGAAACTTTAATTGGAGATTGTTCTTTGTGTGTTCGTTGTTATTATTCTTGTATTCGTTGTTGTTCATGTGGGGATTTGTGAATGTATATCGAGCATGGGCGTGTGTCTACTCGTATCTGTTAGTGTTTTTTGGAACTGGATGAGAATTGAATGAGAGAAAATTTGGTGGTAGGGGAAAAAGATTAATCTTCCGTGGTATTGGGTGATAGGTAGACTAGGAACATGAGATTGGGAATTTTTATTAGTTCGGCTAATGGTCGATGTTCAAACTCGTTTATGAGGGAGGTTGTGTGAGAGCTCGAGTTGTTAATGAGATGTAAAATGTGGGATTCGAAATCATAGTATAGTATAGTACTGTATAGAGGTGAATGTTGATTTGATGCATAGCTGGATTTTACCTTCGTGTGAGGATAAGCGAGAGTCAGGGGAGATGGATGGATGGATGGATTCGGTGGTTTTGGTTAGGTTTGTGATGTTTGATAAATTTTATATATATCTATCAGGTGATTCATGAGATGATGTAATATTTCTATCTCTAGATCTAGTAATTGTTATTGCCTGGAAGATTTTATTGTCGTTATCGTTACTAGATTTTCGCTGTCACTTGTAACTTGTGTCACAAATCTCTGAATGTAATCCTATTTTCGGAGTCGGATCAGTCACTCCCTGCTACGTGTAGATATTTTTATTGGAGTTATGGATATAAAGAAAAACTGATATTATGCACAGCGCTCCTTCTTGTGGATTTCTTTTCAGTATCACTTTGCGATATAGAATGGTTTGTGGGAGGATGCAAGGTTTATATAGAGGTTGGATTGGAAGTTTGGGTGAGGGGATGGGGGTGAGGGGTGAGGAATTCATTTTTGTATATTTGCAATGGATTGATTCACAATTGACATACATGTGCTTGCTAGTAGATGCTCATACCTCTTGTGAATATCCACTATAGATACCTTGCTAGATGTTAATCACATGTAGATACACTTAGTTGGTTATGTTATGGAGATTTGTCTACCTAGGTAGGTATTTAAGAGTTCTCATATTGAAACTAGAATGGGTAGTGAGAAAGAGAAGCGAGAAGACATCTTTTCGGATGAGATTGAGTGGATTTGTGAGCGTATGGGTTTGAGGTTTGAGATTGGATTTGAATGGAAAAAGTTGAGGATAGGATTTGAGGATGATGATAATGATGATAATGGTATAGTATTCATTTATGTCATTATTTAAAATTCTTGAGATCTGAAGAAGTCATAATTAATTAATACGCTTGGAGCTGATGCAATAATAGACTTCCTTATCCCGCAACTTGAACAAGAATATAAGTAGGGAAACTTTTGCAGGAGATATCTGGCTGTAGGATTTGGTTGGAGAAGCAGGAAGTCGAGATGAGCACGCAAAAATGTTTGGTGAAGACATGCCAATATTATGGGTAAGACAGAACTTATATTAAGCATGAAACTCGTGGTAAGTTGTAGAGACGGTAATTTATATACTCTGGATCCTACACATCTGCTCAATAGAATGAGCAAGGTCAGAAGCCTCACTATCTACCTTGGAAATGGATCTTTTGTACTCAGCCCTACCAATCCAATTCATTGCCGGTGTGCTCCATGAACTTGCCTGAGGTATGCTCTCTGGTGGCGGCATCAATCTATAGGAGTCAGTTAACAAACACAACGCTCTCTATTTTTGTTTCAACTCGGACTATTGAACACCCTGCTTAGACTTACTACTTTCACTATGCCAGCTACACTCTCGTCTATTGATAGTGATGCTTCCTTCAATCCAAACATCTGAGCTCCTGCATTTCCTGTATCAGTCTGCACCCATCTGTCTGACAGTCAGTGATAGATGCAAATAGGAGGTTATTGAGAAATTTTACCCTGGATTGAGGGCAAATGCTGTTAGGAACTCGTGCTCAAAGTGTATTTTGCGAGACAAGTAATTGACACCTGCTTTAGATGGACCATACTCAGCGTTCGGAACTGGACAGCCCTCCATCGCTCCAATACTTCCTGTGAAAGAAGTCATCACCACAAATTTTGGTCCTTGACTATTAGCGCTCTTCTCCAGAAGTTGGAGAGTTGCGCGGAACAGTAATAATATCCCAACGGCATTGACTGTAAAATGTTCGTACATATCATCAATAGTTATTCCCATACAGGTTAAAGCGAAAGGCTTGTCATATGTCTTTCCAATGGCGGCATTCGCAATAACGACATCGATATGGTGAATTTGGTACTTACATTGGAGCTCTTCGACAGCATCCGTGGGGTCATTTTGGGAAGAGTTGTCAATCTTCACAAGAATGAGTTTGCCGGAATTACCCACAGAAAGCTTGTGGAGAGCAATAGAGTTTGTCGCTAAAGGGTCGCGCACTGCTGCTATGATAGTTGTTGCGGGCCGCGCCACAAAGGTAGCTTCCATAGTCTTCCCAAGGCCTAAGGAATTTAAATCAATGATCTTAACTCGTAGATAAAATAGCTATATTTCGTACCTCTGTTAGCCCCAGTGATGAGGTATATTGTGTTAGAAGACATGATAGAGTGCTGGCCACAAACGACGAAATACTGATGATGATTATTCTTAACTAGTAGAGAACTTGGCAAGAGCCTCTGGATGATATCGACTAAAAAGTAGATTGAAATACAATTCCCTCTCAAATAAGTAATCTGAATAATCCATGTATACTACTCTTTATTGCAAATCGAACAAAAACATAGACCGGGCTTCGGCACACCTAGGTCAAGGTACGTATCTGTAAGCGAATTAAAATACTTAGAGTTTCCATAATGTAGATCACCCTGGGGTAGATGAGAAACCAGGTTAGTTTCAGACATCTGATTGAGCCAGGAAGGGGTGTTTTGTGGTAAACTGATGCCTGTACAGCCAGTCGGAACTTAAGCCTAGGTAAGTCTATCATCGGAAGCTTGAATACCCCTTGCGGCTAGCGACTAGCGTTTGTTAAATTCGCTTGTTGAATTGATAAGCGTGTCTAAAACAGCTCATTCAAATAATTTATACGAGCAATAAGATGAAGAAGGTAAGGATACTCATCTCTGCAAGAAACTGTTTTCAACATGTTGTATTGCATATTATATCCACTTTCGTAGCTACCCTGATGTACTGGCCCAGGTAGAGGGAGGGATTTATGAACCGTAGGGTGAGATTTTCAAGGCGTATAAGAAGTGGGGGTCGTACCGTACTCCTGGGAAGATACACGGCACGACTTCGCGAGATGAACAGGGGATACTTTTGTATGTGATTAGATCAACTAATCGGAATTCATCGTTTACAATACATCAAGGATATATTCCGATCTTATCTACTTTACTGCTTTTCCTACCTCCCAGCCAATTAACTTCGTTCTCCCCAACTTACAATACGTCTGAGAGTAGTACGGCTCACCTAACTAAAGTTTCCGCGATACTCAATGTTTGAAACGAACTTGAGTGCTTCGGTAGGATTGGCGAGAGCCATATCTGATGGGTTGGCTCCATTTTCTGTGATTGCCGGCACAAAACAGGCGCATTTCCTCAAATTTGAGATTCGCGGTCTCGTAAACACTTGATGAGGACGTTCGAAAGCTTCTTGGGGGAAGTGAACTTTGCCAATGGGCAGACGAGAATCACAAATTTGGCTCTCTTATCTAAAGCCGCAGCAGAAGCGGCAAAAGAAATCCCCCAGAATTCGATCCGGCTAGAATCAACGACAGGCAATGTACTGAGAAAGTTCAGTGCGTCTGAGTAGTCCTGAAGTTGCTTGATTGGGTCAATACCAAATCGGAAGCAGTAAACGCAGTGATACTAAAGTGATTAGATGACGCTCTTCGCGATAACAATTAGATCAGAGCAATAATCCGTGGCATAGCAACAAACAGTGACGGAAGAGCAGCTGGTATTGCCAGCCCTAGCTCTGAAGCTCAAGCCATGGCTATTTGAGCAGCCTATGCCAACGCAGGAATTTCAGACTTTGGCGCGATAAGTAATCTTGGGTGTCATGGTACAGGAACAAAAGCAGGTGATCCTATTGAGGTGAAGAGAGTAGCATCTGTTTTTGAGCCAGCACAATCAGTTGACAAACTCTTAAAATTGGGTCTGTAAATACCACTGTACCGAAAGAAATCTTCAGTCGTGTGCTGAGATTAATCAGATTAAAAGCAACGTTGGGCAAGCCGAACCTGCAGCTGGAATATCAGACCTTCTTAAAGCTGTTCTATCCATCGGAGCATCTAAGTTGAGAGTGTTTCCAATCCCGAAAAATTAAGACGAGAAGATATGGTTTTTTAACGGTGATAACAGTCGCTTAGATGTCTATATACAACATCATCGCAACATCTCTTTCCTCCATTTTCAAATTTCATCATTCAAGCTTCTTATTATTGTCATTGCCCAAAATAGTACTCCAATACATTCAATTCAGTTCAGTATCTATATTGATTTCTCTATCATTTTCTCAATTTTCTCCAATTTGTATAAATACACGAATCTCGAGTAACTAATATGAACTACAGGGAGATCTGTTTGGTGGAGCGCGAACGTCGTTATGGCACTCCTAATTGTAATAGAATTGGAATACTCATTGCAATCTGCAGAAGATTGAGTTCGGGGAGTTGGTGATCCTTTTGTAGAGACAGTTTGAGGGTTGGAAATATTTTGAGAGGAAGAGTGGAAAGGAGGAATTGGGGATTCACTTTTAGGGGGTGAGGGAGAAGGGAAATCATGTGGCTGTGCACATGCATATGGCTATGAAAGAGAGGTATTTCGATAGTATCCACTCCACGGAGAAGGAGAATCCTCATGGCTACATGTGCATGATTGGGAATGGCTTGTATCTACAGTGAATCGTTAAATTCTCTACTCATTACTCCACATCTGACACCCAAGCCTTCCAATATCCCGTAAACCGGCCAGGAGTTCAACATTTTGCCATTTAAAGATTTGAGCTCACAGGCAATTTCACTGGTGCACAAATATCATGGACGAGATCTTGCGAGGACACATAAGGAAGTCTTGGGCTCGAGTAGTACATCAAGATATACATACGTAGGTATTTTGTGTCAATAAAAAGATCCAGTGAGTAGGACTTGATATCCACTTCATGTGCATACTAGCGCAATGTGCCTCTTTCCTAGGGTATGGACTACCAAGCTCGAGCTTAGTGGATATATAAACTGCTTGTTCTAGAGATTGTTTGTGACAGTAAAGATTTGTAAGATAAAATGGAAGAATATGACCATTTGTGTCAGTGGCCCAGCAGACCACTGTTTTGAGGAACTTGTTGTGTAGGTTTAGATTCTGTTAAGAGTGTGCTTCAGCAGGGGGTAGAAAGGTTAGGAAGCAACCATTGATAGTAAAAGAAGGTTGTCGGTGTGTATGAGTAATTAGAGAATAGTAGTATTATGTAAATGACAGTGCTAAATAATGAATAAGTTTGTACTCATAGTGTAATGCGGTAGCTCCTTGCACAGTTGACTTGAACACCGAAGATAATTTAGGTGCGAGACTCCGGAAGGACGTGAAGTCGAAATAATGCATTCGCAGAGGCCGTCTTGGGCATGTTGCTTTTTGTTTTACTTAGTCTTTTTGCAACAAACTCTACAAGCACATCTAACCGTCTCTTAAACGTGTAGGAAATGGAAATACTTTTCACATGCCAAAATGTTAGAACATAAACTTCGTTCACTCTTTAGGCCCCTGCCACTTCCATTTCGCATGAGTCGTAGTATATTCACTCTTTGATCGCAAAGCCGATGCCAGAGAATCTGCAGGTGAATAGCACATACCGCAAAAAACAGTTTTGTTGCATGTCTGAAAAGCCAATTCATGATGTTCATTGGTTTGTGAACTATTGAAAAATTGTATGACGTCGATACCTTGTGCTTGGACCCCAAGACACCACTAATAGCGTAGATCATTTTCACCGCGTCTTATATAAACACCAAACATCAATGGATTTTACTGCTCAGATAAGGACTTTCATTGAATGGAGTAAACCAAGATACTCATCCAGAAATCATCAGGCAATTTTCCCACAAGGCTCTAGAATTGGCACTACAATTTCATTCCACTGTCTCAACACTTCCATCACAGTAAGGCATAGTCAGAGTCATTGATCTTCATCAACGAGAACTAATGTACCAAATGCACCGTGCGCACTCAACCCCCTGAGCCAAAGAGGACTGTCTCCAATTGTACTTTCTCGACATCTAACTGTAAATTCTTTCAAGTTAGCCCACGAGCTAATGTATGGGACATCGGCGTTCGAAAGTGCCGGAAGCTAGTATATATGGCGGCTGGCCAGGCTAGCGTGGGGAATTTCCGAAATTCCGGGGTACCCGTGCTATCAACCTAGGAAACTTGGGGAAGATAGCTTTCTGTGGGCATGGCCTCTGGAATATGGAGATAAAGTGGCGTGAGCTACACATGAACTTTTCGGGATTTAAGTCCTGAATTGGATCTTGCAGAATTATAGTCATTGACTGGCCATATCTTAACTTAAGGCTCTCGCCAAACGTCAAGTGTACCCGAGTATTGTAATGATCTTAGTTGACCCTTAAACGTTTTCAAGATACCCATCACACGAATCGGAAGCTAGGCTCAAATAAGGACACTAACCTCAGCTTCATCATTTCACATATCTAGTACCCAATGACTGTGATTGACGATGCATTAGAGCGAAAGTTTCGTTCTAGCTCGACACGATAAGCGATCCATTAGCTCCTGATATCAGAACCCTTTCAACTTAGCTCCATCGTTGTCTCAAGCTAGCTCGAACATTCATTTGAACTAGTAAAACCATAATGAATTCCCCCAAGAATCTTGAAATCAAACGTTCCATCATCCTAAAAATCATCAATTCGAAGAATATAATCATTCACAGTAGCAAACATCGATTCGAAAAAGGGACATATCAACAAACAACCACCATGGCCGATCCGAATCGTCTCCACAAGATGTTCATCAGCGATGGCGACGACATGTGTAGAACCTGCAGCTACATGCTACTAACTACCTACGGCCTGTTCGGACTCATCACGCGCGGATTTGATCATGGCTGGATCCATTATCCTCAAGAACCCATGTCATCATCCGAAGATGTCACATCTCCTTGTAACACACCTTCCACTTCCAAAAGCCCATATGACCTTAAACTCGTGGGCTGGGGATGTCACTTTTGCGCACTGGTTCTCAGTGATCCAAAAGCAAGCCAAAAAGGCTCCCAAGTTACTCACCCCTCAGTCGCTCACAAATACGTCATTGAGAAACACCACGAGTTCCGACATATCGGCTTTCGCGCAATCATTGTCAACGACACGGGCGAAGAGGTCGATAATCCGTTTAGATATCGCAAGTTCTCGTTAACGGGCAAGAACTCAGATCTTCTACAAATGACGGAGGTCGTGGAATATTTTCACAAGAATCATCTCCACGTGGGAGGCGTCGCTGTTGAGAGGGGAAGTGAGGTATCTTACACGGTCGAATGGCATATTCAGATGGGTTCTCTGTATCCGGGCGTAAGCGCAGAGTACCCATGGTACCGATTCACTGGTGTTTTTGATTTGTCCAGAACGGGAGGGTTAAAACGAAAGGGAATAGGAGGGGTGCTATATCCCAGGAAAAAACTCCCTCCGAGTAATCTCCGCATTTGTGACAAAGATACTCCTGCAGACGTCGAACTATGCAATATCAAAATGCTAAGTACGAAACTACAATGTCTTATGCTACAAGAGGAATGAATGGCATGGTTTTCTTGGCCGGCGTTTGGGAGTTTCGGAAGCATGGATACCCACTTACTTGGTAGCCAAAATACTGGATTTTCTGAAATGTATTAGCAATCTGGGAAAGGATGAGGATTAGCCTGGTATATACACTTGGATATTAATACAATTTTTCAAATTGGTACCCTGTATCTAAATTCAAAGCTCGAGGTGAAGTTTGAACCGTCAGTAATACACATATAATCAAATAAACCCAAATTATCACGAGAACAATAGTAACAAGCTGGGTAACTCTTGAATAGACATATTTTCTACCACTTCATTAATCTCAATCTACTGCGATTGCTCCAGAAGTGCTCGCCCATAATCACCTCGGTTAGGCAGCCTGTTGCATGTATGAATGTGACATCTTGCTGGACTTGTATTCGTTAAGAAAACTAAAACAATGTTAGATGTGTCAAACAGGGGAACTAGTGAGACTTACTCCCACAATGAAAATCCAATTCCATAAATGCTACCGGGCTATGGATACGGTAGTAATAAGGATCATCGTCTCCAAACTCTCCGATCCAAGCAAAATATGTTTCATCAAGATGTTTCTTAAATAGTGCGACCCTGTGCTCCAAAACCGAATCGGGATAATACTCGTTAAAGGATTTGAAAAGCTTGATGATTTGCTCTTGCTGGTTTGCTGAAAATTCGGATACTGGGCATCCTTCATATGGGACGATCCTGTTATCTTGTCTCGCACCACCCAGATGTCTTTCGTCAAAAGGATTCCACCTATCAGCTGGCAAACTTTTGCCATCCATTCCCTTGCTCAGAGTTGCCTTCTCTTGTAATTCTTTAGGTAAGCTTTGCATCAAGCTTAAACTATCCATCTCCTCTGATCTAAATAATCGCAGGCCGGCATGTGGTCCCTCATCGATTCTATCAGGTTCTGCTCCCATAAATGTAGGACCAATTACCATTCTCTTTCCCAGAAAAACCACACAAAAACACAAGTGGTGTCCAAAAAATGTGTATCCGAATGGTTTTGTCATGGATGGTGTACCAAACAAGCGGAAGTTGTAAGAATGTTCATTAAGCACTTTCTTGCCGTTCACTAGATGTCCAAGGAAATCATTTGTGAGGCAGCAAGCGTGGATTTTTTCATAGCCTTGCTTAGAGGATGAAGCTCTGAGAATGGCGTGAATGGCGGTTTGAATTTCTGAGGAACACTCATCGAGTCGTAGTCCACCTATCTTGGAGATAAGCATGAGATCAAAATAAAGGTATCTTCACTCCTTACCTGGATTCATGTATAATTCTGGATTCGACCACAGTCTAAATTCATCATCTGTAACATCTCCAAATTGAACCGCTTTCCTTTGGTCTTCACTCAAGACCTTTAGAAACTCCTCCGTTTTCGCAATCACCTCCTCTGTTGGCGCACCTTCATCCTCCGCATAGTTATATAGCCCCTCTCTGACCTTTCCATCTGATGTGAATCCTTTGTATGGTTTCTCTAATTTCTTTGCATCAAGTCGATTGATCAGCCAAGCCGGCGCCTCAATCTGCCTCCTTGACTCGCACCAACTTGATGCTGTATGATCTTGTATCCCAGCAATGCGAGGATGGTCTGGGGAAGGTATGATATCGCGGAAAGGAACAGCTGCATCGGAGCGAGGCTTTGTAGGGTCTGAACTTTGAATATATCCTGAGTTCTCTGGTAAAACTGCCATATCTGCTGTAGATTAAGAGAACTTAGAGTTATGATATGAATTTGGGGGTTGACGTGTAGAAAGCTTGTATCACGATAGGTTGTTTGAAAGTCTGAAGGAGGAATTGGTCTGGACATGAATGTTCTTCAATTGATCGATCTATCACTCCTGGCAGAGCCGAAGCATGACCTGACAATAATGATCTGCCCATGGCTTCAGTTGATGTGGAGAGCTTGCGGAATAGTTATTAAGAGCGAACGAGTACGAATTGAATTGAATTGGATTGATCAAGTGGACAGTCACTCCACTATTGTTGAAGCTTGGGAATTTCATCCTGAAGCTTCGGGGTATTCAGTGCTGAATAATCCCCACAAATTAGCGTGTTAAATCCATGAATTCCCCTCAATCTCCCCACCCCTTCCACTTCATGTCTTGTGGGGACTCTTGTCTTTCCTTACGCGTCCACGTTGAATGCAAAACTTCCCGTACGGATATCGACCAAGACAAATTGACCATGCACGAGGAACGGCGGCAGATATGGACAATACGATATCGGAGCAATTGTTGCCATGATGAAGGCAGTTGAATCGGCTTTCATCGAAGTGGGGTGAAGAACAGTAGGTGGGGGGTTTGAAGCTCATGTTTGTCCAAGTCAAGAACAGTTCTCTTCGGTATTTCTGTTTCCTCCACTCCCAAAGACTTCATTTTACTCATTCTCTGTTCCTCATTCTCATTACCATTGCAAATACCACAATATACCAACATCCCACCCATACATCAGCCATGCCAGTACCGTCATTCGAGCGTATGTTGTTCCATAGTCTTATCAAAGTACTCAATTCGATAAGCTTATTGACATTCATTCCAGGTCTCGTACGATTTGTACCCAAATCTTCCGAGGAGATACTCATTGGTCAACCAGTAGACTCAGAGCTCGATGTGGGAGCTGCAATCATTGCCGGAAAGGACGTGAAAGTTGATGTATACAGCGGATCATCAGTCTTAGAACCAGGAACTTCAACTGGAACCATTAAAGAAATTGGAAAGCTTTTATCTCCTCTTGCAGAGTCTGAAGTTGGCACAATAAGATGTATTGGATTGAATGTAAGAAACAATTCCTCTGAAATACATATACGCAAGGAACTGACTAAAGATTGCAGTATGTTCAACATGCGCACGAAGTTAAAATGGCCATCCCTGATCTGCCAACCGTTTTTATGAAACCTTCGACCTCTCTCGCAGATCCATATCCATCCCCGACAGTTATTCCAAAGTTTGCGCTGAAAGATGATTGCTGCGATTACGAATCCGAATTGGTGATTGTGATTGGAGAGAAGTGCAAGGACGTCACCGAGGCAGACGCATTGAATTATGTTTTGGGATATACAGCAGCAAATGATGTCAGCAGTCGTGCAAGTCAATTTTCGCAAAGTCAATGGTGCTTTAGCAAAAGTTTTGACGGTGCTTGCCCAATTGGTATGCCATCTCAACTCTTTCTTGGAGAATTGGAACTGACAACATTCTAGGTCCAGTTTTAGCATCCACGAAACTCATTCCAGACCCATCGAAGCTTCGAGTTAGAGGTCTTAAGAACGGAAAGGTTATGCAAGATTGCGGAACAGAGTATGAATATCCGATTCTGATTTCCAGCCGTAAACTGACCAATAACAGTGATTTGATTTTCCCCGTTGCGAAAATTGTTTCTTTCCTCTCTCAAGGCACTACAATCTTGCCAGGTACTATAATTCTGACCGGTACTCCAGCGGGTGTTGGTAATAGCTTCACACCAAAGGAATATCTGAGGGAAGGAGATTCATTCTCGGTTGAGATTCTACCACATATTGGAACTATGATGACAAAGTTTGAATATCAAAAGTAAATCTTGGTTTTGATGAGTCTAGGCGATATATCAATCAATATATGGCAGCATTTATCCAGCATTCCACAAATATCCATTTTGCGTTTTAAGTGAACGTGATATATTCACTCATGTGCTTCCATCGTCCGAAAACTATTCTCGTCTCGTTTCAGACCGACAATTACTCCATGTGAGTCTTCCTAACCACTGTATGAAGCTGCAAATAGCAAGATGTCCAGTCGTGTTCTTGCAGCTAGTCTTCTCCCACATCTTCTCCTTCTAACCCTTCCTCTTCCTCTTCCACTTCTTATTGGCGACCTTCTTCGTATTGGAGGTCTTCGGATAGGTCGGACCGCCGCCGGCCTAGCAGGTCTTCTACGTATTTGTCTTTCGACTCGAACGACAAGGTCTAATTGAGGAGGCATTTCCGCTTACTATGTGTTATTAACACAGAGCGTTGTGTGAGATGCAATGGCTCAGATGATCAGATGTGGTAAAGAACGAGCCCTGTCTTGTCATAGGAGGTCTATCCACTAGGGTGTGATAAATTAACTCGTCTCATTATTGGCACTAGGTTGCGATCAAAGAAGGCTCCTTTCCAAAGCTTAGGGGAGCTTTTGCATTCTTTCTTCGTAAGTTTGAGGCTGTAGAAGTCTCTAGTCTCCAACTCTTAGTTTGAAGAACAATATATCAAGAAAGATATGATTGGATGTGTTTTATTTGCGGTAGAATACTCCACAAGGGACTGCCAATTTTGCAGGGTTGATGCACAGCCACGAAGCATACTATGTACAACGTCCCCAATTTACCACGAATGACATCTTACAATTCGTATCCTAACATACTGCGATACAGACGTTATTCAATTGCGTAACAGATCAAAAATGCACGATTACGAATATCTTCAACAATGGTCCGCTGTTATGCGATTTGTACTTGCTGAGTACCACTATTTCTAGGCAGACAAATTCTGTACTTGCGGCTGAGAAACTCGAATTTTGTATAAAATGACCTAGATAGACGGCTTCATTGTTTGATTTGACCACCTTGATTATCATTAACAAAAAGCAATATGACTTTAATCACAATGAAAATCTGCTGGCTATTTCTCAATCTTTCCTATGTCGTCTATGGCGACATTCAAGCACCTCCACTACCTGGGCCTCATACCCTTGGCACTACCACTCTCCAAGTGACGGACTCATCTACTTCTCGCAGTCTAATGCTCTCCCTGTTCTATCCCACATCCGCCAAAAACTCATCTTATACATTCGCGCCCTCCTTCCCAGCAGCCACGGCTCTTTATTTAGCAGAAAGTTACTCTCTTCCTTCCGCAGTCCTCCAAGAGCTTACCTCCCGTTCCTACGACTCCGCCCCTATTCTTCTTTCCCATAGAAATTCTTTTGATTTCCCAATCCTTCTTTTCTCTCCAGGCTATGGGAATACGCGACTTGCTTACACCGTCATTGCCGAGAATATCGCTTCTCTGGGCTATCTCGTTATAACTATTGATCACCCTTTCGACGTTGAATTTATCGAATATTCAAATGGTACAATTGCAACATGGGTAGATGAGGACTTCGACAACTATACCGCTCCAATTCCATATGTAAATGCTCGAGTCAAAGATATGCAATTTGTGTTGAACTCCTTCTCGGATCCATTATTCACTGCCCAAATTCCTGGTGTCAAGAATTCTTCATCCTCTTCTTATGGATCTGGAAAATCTCAATCCATATTCCAAACCAACACAACCGGAACGTTTGGACACTCATTGGGCGGAGCTGCATCTTTCCAAGCTATGCATGATGACTCTCGCTTCTCGTACGGAGTCAATCTTGACTGTGCAATCGAAGGTGATGTTGTACAGAGCGGGCTCAAAACACCATTTATGATTATGGCGAATGAAAATCATACGAGAACGGAAGATCGAGATCCGACGTGGTATGAATTTTGGGCAAACTCGGTGAAGCTTGGAGGTTGGAAAAGAGATGTGAGGGTTAATGGGACGGTGCATGGTAGCTATACGGATCTGGCGGTTTGGGCGACAGTACTAGGATTAGAGGGGTATGAGGACTTAGTGGGTACGATTAGTGGAGTGAGGATTTTGGACGTGCAGACCGAGTTTGTGGGTGGGTTTTTTGGGAAGTGGCTTAAGGGGAAGAAGGGGAAGGTGTTGGATGGCCCTAGTACGGAGTGGCCGGAGGTAAATTTTGATTTTTGATTGTAGGGAGAATCAATTAGAAGCTTAGAGGTAGATTTTGATAGAAGGAGGTGGTTGTAGTTCGTATAGTTCTGTTTACTGTATAATGTATCTAATGGTATTTATTTAGTGCAAATTCCGAAACTTTAGTAATATCGAGATGTGAACCTGTAATTTTGACTTGATCATGATCATTGGCAATCTATGATCGGAATGCCCATGAATTTGAACTGTAATTCAGTAATAGAATTTGTAGCGGTAAGAGATGTGAGTGTGGACTCCACACTGTGGAGTCAGGAGTTTGATTCGGAAAGATGGGGATGGAGTTCTCATTTTGATGAAAATAAGCGAAACTCCCTTGCATTCACTTCCAATAGTCACTTTGGCAATCCCCTCGACCAATCATATTCTATCACCATCCTGTGGAATTCTTTTGTTGCATATCTGCTATAGTGTGTTGAGCCTGTAAAGGCCTATAATTCAGAATCTTTGCTCTACAGTATGAGTAGGCTAGGCAGATAATGAGTCGACCATAAATGTGAGATAGTGTGTGCATATGCGACAATTTAATACTGCCTCTTGATGCTTTCATGATAGAGTTGTGAGACTCCTCGACCCTTTTCATCCTAATTTTAAGCGAGAACTTCTTGAATACTTTATTTCAAACCTAGTAGATTATCACTGGGCGAGTCATATCCCCAAGAATAGATATTCACTTTATAGAATATCATAAACCCTTCCCCTAAAAGCTCCATACTTCTTCATTTCATTTCAGCATCGGCCGGCATTCTCAAATCTCAGAGAGAACCTCATCCACTTACTAGCTCTAAAATACTGTACTATAATATCTCGAAACGAGTCCGTCCACATTTGCCCATCGCATAGACCTTGATGGCATACTGCACCATTGTGTATCTCTGAACTCTTCCTGAACGAATCTCGCATCTCTATCCACGCCATTTGATGTGTAGTCTAAGGTAGAATGGAAATGAATGACATTCTGTGGATCGACGATATTATTGCATCTTTCATCTAGAGCTTGAATCTGCATCATGCGGACCGCATCCCACTGGTAGTCCCACGATTCATTCCGGGAGCATCAAATTTGCTCTATTATATGATGACAGATGGTATGAAGCTACCAAGGAACTCTTGTAGAAATTTACTTGTTTTTTTTCTCGGATCCGTGCATTGCGACCGAGGGTAATTTGGGGGCAATAGTTAAACATCTAGAACATTGGAATCGAGTCATTTATTGAGAACGCTCTTGCACACATAATGATGTGGATGAAATTTTCGAGTTTATATAGAAAAATGATATGGGCGAGAGATTATCGTGATCTCATAACAAAGTTATAGAGCTTAAAAACACTAGTGGCTAGCGGGATGTTGCTTCAGAATAGTAAGATTTGTTTGTTGTCCAGCCGCTTGGGTTATGAATTTGTGCTCCCCCGGACACAATTCAGGAACATGATAGGTCCCAAAGTTTTCGGTTGTCCCCAGGGCGTTACCATGATCCTGGGAATATCATCTTGGTGTTACCCCTCATGCAGGGCTTTGTCATCTGGCTGACTGAATTGTTTTTGTTTACATCTTGAATAGCTTCTCGAGTCCTTAGAGTATGTTCTCTGATGTTGATTCGATTGTTCATTCCTGGATCTGATTATCGATATTCTCGATTCATTTCGGTTTTGTATACTTATATCAAAATTATCATCATCGAAGCCTCAAATTGAAATTATTCGCAGTGTCTTCAAAGCCTGCGGATTGATAGACAGGATTCCTATTAATGTAAAGAACAGTACCCAATCACTTGGTGTTGAGGTACTTCTTCAATTGTATGAACAAGAATACATTCCACTTGGAAATTTCCATTTCTTCCTATGTTGTCTAACATCTTTCTCAGCCACTCTGTGATAATCGCACATAGAGTCCTCTCTCGAGTCCTCACAAACAATAACCCCTCGCATCACCATAGCATATCCGACTTATAACTCCTACCGAATCTCGTTCCACTCCCCACAGAATACAACATGAAACAAAACGATGCAATAGCTCTCATAGTGATCCTACTATTATTCGCTCTGATACTTGTCGCATTTTTTATATTTAGGCTTTCGAGGAGAAGAGCTTATCATAGCGATTACTCTTCGAGTTCAGTATCGGAATCAGATTCGGCAGGTTCGCCACAACCTCCTCCACCGCCACCGGGAATAGGGAGACCAGTCATTGGAGGAGCAGGGAGAGGTAGACCTGTTGTAGGAGTGGGAGGAGCGGGGAGACCTGTGGTTGGAGGTGCTGGACCTCCGCCCGGGGTAGGAGGGGGAATGGGAGGGTGGTTTGGTGGGGGAAGACCAATTGTGGGGGCAGCTGGAGCAGGTAGACCGGTTGCTGGAGCTGGAAGAGGTGGAAGACCGCTTGCTGGGGATGATTGAGAAGTTCTTTTTGAGATATTGCTTGATTTAAGATATGATACCATATATATGTATATAGAGTTTTGCTTATGATTTGGAATGGAACAGGAATTTTGTTACCGGAGGGATTTTGTGGTTGCTTGATGTGATGATAGTAGTCCTCTCTTAAACTGAGAACCATGTAGCTAGGAAGATCAATTGACCTGTATTACAAGGCTCGTAGTAATATGTATTCTTTATTGGAAAGATACTTGTATATGCTAGAATAACAAGAGCAATGTAGTCGACCAGAATATATGATATTAGATGCTATTTTGCAGGTTAATTCGTGTACTCGTCATTTGATAGATTGATAGCTTTTCGAACTCCTATTTGTTATAAATCAAGATGAGATTAGATCCTTGAGAGAGCTTACCTTGGTATCTACTGATCAAAGACATAGAAGAAATGGTTTAGGTCGCTATGTTCAATACTTCGCTTACATAATATATACACTAGTGCATCAGTAAAGACTCACCCGAAAACCAAAAAGTTTTCATTTCCCCCACTCTCATACAAAACTCAACATGACACGAAATAACGGCCATCCACCATCAAACAGATCTAATCTGTTCAGCGGTGAGATGGCCGAGTTGGTCTAAGGCGCCAGGTTAAGGTTATAGCTTAACATAAGATTATTACAATCTCCTGGTCTAGTAATAGGCGTGGGTTCGAATCCCACTCTCATCAACATTGTTTTGCTTTTGTTCCCTTTTTTTCTGGAACTTTGGGAAATTTCTTTTTCAAGGTTGAAATCCAATCTTTGAGGGACTTCTTTCATTCATGTCTTTTGACTCCTAGGGGGACTGAAATGAACCTGAGGTCTCGACCCCGAGGACCCCTCTATTATATCCACTTATTTTCACGTGGAAAACCGGATAAAACGCTACCGAAACATGCCTGAGGAAAAATGAACGAACCATGAAACATACGGACTAGTTAGGTTAGACATACGAAGTACTAATCACCGAGTATAACATAGTGTAGTTTTAGCACATTGCAATTTGACAGTTGACATACATATCTTCGAATACAGATATGAATTTGGGCACTACTTTTGTCCCTTTTAGGATGCACGGTAAATTGCATTACACCGTTTTGGCCGAAAGGTTCTGTAATTAATGATGTCGACGATCATCAAGACGATCATGCCATGACGGCGAAGTTTTACCGTCATTACAATATATATAGAACAGAACCACATATTATCATGAAACATGCAATAAAGCAGGTACACGTTGCCCGGTACTTCGGACGATTTAGCTTTTTCGTTTTAAGTAGATTTGATATCTATAAGAAACACTTCTCCGGTTTCCTGTTGCTGAAGTTTCTTTCTTCCAGTAAGACAAGCACGCAACCATGTATTTTCCTATTTCCAAGTTGACTATCCTTGCCGTCGCGGCTTTTTTCACATCTTCTATTGCAGTTGATTTACAGGTAAATATAAATCACTACTTCGATTCCAAAAATTATTAACAACCCCTCGCTAGGCCAGACAGACCCCTTCTCCAGATCCAGTTCCAACGCCCACCCCAGCCCCAACACCGACCACAGGAACTACCCTCAATGCCTCACAATCCGCATCCCAATCAATGGAAATCCAAGCCGCACTCGCTTCCTATGCTTCTTCTCTCTCCGTAGCCTCAGTAGAAGCTCTGAAAGCTGGATCAACAGCAGCTTCGTTACCGGGCTATACACTAGCTGCTTCGGCGGCTGCTCCCGGATCTTCAAATGCTGCGAAAGCTGCTACAGGGAATTCGGGCTCGGGGAGAGGTGCAGAGGTGGATATGGTGTGGGTCAATGTTGGAGTTGGATTAGTAGTTTATGCGGTGGGGTTGTTGTGAGGGGAATATTTTGTGGAAGGTTGGGGATGAAAAGAGATATCCACATTTCAAATAGAGAGTGAAGCATAGAAGAGATGGGGACTTTTCAATCTCCCCGTGCTATTTCACTTGAATTAGAGTTCGGGAGGGATGTCAAGATGATTTCAAAAGTTGGAAAAGTCAGACTATGGCTCAAACATCGAAGTTTGTCAGGATGGTCAATGGCCATCTGATAATCGAATTCAGATTTCGCTCCGCACTAACAAGTGTCGCATGAGATAGAAAAGACCGATGATATGGGACATGGCTGTCAGCATAGTTTGGGTGTGCATAGAAAGAGTCAATTTGTTGACATATGTACGACGGGTATAAACAAAAGTCGTGTTTGTTTTTGTCTAGCATCCAGATCGAAGTGAATGCGGGTACATTCATACGAACTGGATGATGATATTATGAAATCTTACGAATGGGTTATTAGTGGATTACATTATTCAGTGTAGAAGGGATAGGAAGTTACAGATGGCATATTCATCACTAAATAGAAAGTCAAGGAAGGAAGGAAAGAGAGCGCAAAGTTGCTCTTTCCGCTTCCTTCCAAACAGAAATCGAATAAATTAGCTATTGCAAATCCTCTTTCCCCTTCTGTTTGCATGTAAATATAGGTACACATTCATTTTCCGTTCTCGAATTTCATCTCCACCATACATACCATAAAATCTCAATATATAATTCTCTTTTGGATTTCCTTTCACTCTTATTTCGAAATACACAATTCATTGATCCGTCTCATTCGTTTAGTCAAAAATTTCCAAATCAGGAGATTTCAAGCCTCGTCTTGACACCATCACTTATCTTTGACATTAATTTCTGCATCATACGTGTCATACAATTCCAGATGTTTCAAGAAATTATTCTTGCTTTTATTGTCGGTTTCATTCGCACATCCATCGTTGTCTATATCTTCTACTCCATAATCACTACACTATATGAGTATTTCGTTGACATCACACGTCGTGCTTGAACGCCATAGTGTAAATTTTCAACCAGAGGGGTGCAGTCATGCCGACACCAGTTCAAGAATTTTTGGCAAGAAAGATTTTAGAAAAGGAGCTTCAGTGTGTCTATGGCAAATTGATCCAGGACGATGAAGATTTTCAAGCAACCTATCTCTATGTCTTAGCTGGACGCGGAGCTTCACCAGCGGATCCCCCTGCTGCATGGAGCCAGCCTAGATTACGATCAGTGAGCTCTCTCAGTGAGGTAATGAACAATATTTAATTTTTCAATGATTGTTTGCAATACTAATTATCGTTTGATCAGTCAAGCTCATCCGGCAGATGTGTAGGCTCATACATTGACCACAACTGTGATCTCATTAATCGGGTTCCATTCACTCCACCTCGTTTTGATCTCATTGATATAAGAACGAATTTACCGATACCCGCAATCAACATGACGAAAGTTGTGTACTTCCGCTACCATAATTTGCCCGCCGATGAGCTCAGAGCGACCTCTCCTCCTCGCATTGGAAGAAGGCCCGAACACCAAGATTTTGAGAACTACGAGAGATCCATAGAAATGTTTGTGGACAGCATTCAATATCGAACAATAGAGCGAGCCCGAACAATCACATCTATGATTGTGCTGGCCAATATTATGAGCGAAGAGTTCAAACGAAGATGTAGACCGATAGCGAATCACTTCCACTTGGAGATGTTCTTCTACAACTCCGTGACCGATGACCAATTGTACTACGTTTTCTTTGATTTTTGGTCAGCTGTCGACTTTAGGTCCCTTCAAGTTAGCGATTAGCTCCCACATTCTCCTACAGAGCAAGATAAATTGCGATATCAGTTGAGAAAGTTTACCAAAGTGACGTTTGCTTCTTTAGCACGCGATTACTTCAGATACTGCTTGCAGGTGACAAGGATAAAGAAGGGCCATAATCGACATGATTCGAAGCAACCGTCAGATCGTGAGGACAAATTTAATGAGGAGAAGGCCACTTACGAACGATTGTGTCGGAACCTGAGGGACTATCCTGAAATAAATAGGGAAAATGAAATTGTCAGACGTCTACACAAAGAGACTCTTGCACTTCCCGAAGAAAATATACAGCTAATCACAGAGCCGCCGGGGATTGAGATACAAGATGCTTTTGTTTCAGGTTCGATGACTAGGAGCACTGGAGGGATTTTATTCGATGTAGAGAAAGAAAGAGAACGCTTCAATATAGGTATGCAGTACCTGGAGCTTCAGTGGAAGAAGCAGCCAGCGTCTGTGCTCTTGAAGGACGCTCGTGATTTTCCTGCTACGCGGGATTTTCTCGTTAACTGCAATCCACCAGCTAGGTAATCATATTCACAAGGATAAAGATCAATAGCTTTGAGAGCCACAGCCTAAGAGAAGGAAACAGCGTATATAGAACTGCCAAGAATTGTAGACCGTAGCGAGAGGGTGTATTTTTTGTCTCTCATTAGCAAAGTATATTAAGCATTTTTGACTGATGTTTTGAAGTGAGCCTCAATTCTCTGCCGGTGCTTGTATATTCAAGATGATTGAGTAGGGCGGCAGAATCACAGTTTAGTCAGGCTAAACAAGGTAACTGTGAAAGAAGGGTGCGATAGATTTCAAGAAAAATGTTGACCTTGTTGTGATACGTACCGAGGACAATTTAGATGTTGATATTGAAAACATTATGAGGCGTGATGAATGGAGAGAATCGCCCCATATAAATGCCTGGATAGCCAATAATCGATGGATTAATTAGATTTGCTTACTACTTTCCCCTTTCAGCTCGCCGCAGTATGATCAATGCAGAATCTAACCAATCGGAGCTCATATATCACCTAGGCTGGAATCTATTGTGGGCCAGCGCGGCGCAAGGCTCATGACAATGGAGGGCCTCCAATTTTGAAGGGAATACAAAACTGCCTTGTCTGTCAGACCTCATTCAAGAAAACTTTCTCTTCAGTTTCGTGTTCACCTAATCTATCACCCTCTTACTGTCGCTTGAGATCTCTACACCAAAACCCCTTTTTGCCCTTGCTGCCCCATGCTTATTTCCCTTCCAAGTTAATTGTATCGTAAGTTTATAATATTCCTCAAGAATTAATGATGCTTTGAATGGTTTTATATATCCTAACCCCTCGCAGTACTATTAATATGGAAGGCTTTAGTCCGGGAGTTTTTGGTTACAAACCAGCTCCATCCATCTGGCAAAATCACCTCGACATTAGCGATGATTGCTCAACGAGCTACGTCGGGAATCATTTTGATGCCAAAGGCACCAAGATGGCAAAGTTCAGTTTGGACAGCACCTTCTACACTGCAGAGCGAATGATTCGTCTACCATATGATGACGTTCAAAGCCTTTGCAACGATTGGATTCCCGATTGGAGCGCGCGGAGGGATATCGCTCTATAACTTTTCCACCCTTTTCGATAGCCGCGGGCACTGTCATGTCAATGTGTAGCTCCCAGAGCTACCACTACCCGACTTTTCTTCTATTCGCTAAATTTCCTTTTACGGTCCTGGTTTTCTACTTCGGTACTTTTTCTTCGACGCCAGGAGTTTTGCTCTTCGACAATTTGCCGCTCAAGGGTGCTACATTGTCGACTCCCTCGAAAGGAACCAACGACTGTTTATTTTATTCATCATGTTTTGTTTTTGTTTTCACCGGAATTCACCTCTCGAAGCGAATGTATCAGCATTTTATACTCCTCGGTGATTTTGCTAAAGTCACCTGGGAGTATCGAAATAGTCGATGTCACAAAAATGATCAATGCCACAGCAATTCTCATCCTTATTCTTCGCAATTGACCTTACGCTTTTGCCATGAGTTACTGCAAAGATTTGACATCCTCATTATGGATGGGTTTGACAACAATTCGATGGTTCTTTTGGACATGACCGATGTACGTCTTAAAACTGCATATTTGACCGATAAACTCATTTCAACATCGCTTGCTCTGTCTGCGCATCTTTTCAAAGACCGACAAGCTGTCCAAAACGAACAAAATACAACCATCGAAAGAAACCCCCATATTACCAATCATGGATGACACAGAGGGCAGCCCAAACTCGCCGTCTTGGTCTCCAAATGCTGACCAAATTCCGTACGCTTATACCGAATTTGCGTGGGGAGCTGATATAGACATAAACGATATTGACTTGGAATGGAGTCATGCCAGTGGAGATAACTTACAATACCAACCAGGGACTGACTTCAGTGTAGAATGCTATAATAGTGGCTTCTATGCTACGAACGAGCCAGAAGCGCTCCCTCTACCTAACTGGAATAATTCGAACGGGACACTGAACTTAGCAAATTTGGATGAGATCGATGACCTCTTGTCGATATCTCCTATAGATATGAACGAGATCATTACAAACCCACTCTCATCACTCGATTATTGCGTTGACCCAATCTTTCCAAACACTAGTACCGACTTTCTCGATAACGATATTCATTGCGATCCATTTACAGCAACTTTCAACCATACGGAGGCCCAACAAGCTTATGAGTCTTATCCCATCGACTGGGCCCCTCACCTACCGATACTAGACAATACTGTCTGGGATCCAATGCAATCTTCGCTATACATAAGCGCGTCTACTGATGTTCATCTCCCTTCAATATCTTCCGCCACACTATCTCCTATTTCAAGCAATTCTGAAATTGTGTCATCTTCCACGCAATATTCCAATGCCAACACTTCCATCTCAACATCTCAATCCAATTCCAACTCAACTACACCCTCAAGTGATCGATCTACATCCAATTCACCACCAAGCATCCAGAACGAATACACTTGCATAATTTGCTCCAAAACATTTTCTAAGCGATTCGAATTCAAGTATGTCCTTTCATTTACCATATCCCCCCTTTTAAATATTCTAACCCTATCCTTCTTCCTCCGAACACTCACTGACTCCTCCTCCAGTAAACACAAACCCCTCCACACCCTTCCCCACGGATGCACCCTCTGTCCGCACCGCACAGCCCGACGCAGAGACATGACGCGCCATATGGCCGCCAAGCACAAGGACGTCGGTCCCTCGGGTCCCAAGTCGGTATCAAAACCTATTTGTCCCGTGGATGGTTGCAAACAGGGGTTTGCGAGATCGGATCATTTGCTTAGACACTTGAGGAGAAAACATCCTGGATATGATTTGAGATCTTGAGGTTTCCGTTTCTTTTTCTTCTTTCTCTGTTGCAGAGGTTTGATTTAGCATGGCGTTAAAAGATCGCCTTTGGTATATAGGCAAACGAATTTAATCATTTAAAACTTAACTTCATGGTTTGATGCCACTAGTCAGTCGTCGCATACATGTCCTCATACCTCTACTGAGTCGCAATCCTCAAACACTCAAGAGAATAAAACATTACTCATATTCGTATAAAGTCGTAATTTAATAAGCATCTATCCCATATCAAACATTTATATCCCCAGCATAACCCCCAATCCCAACGCAGCCGGTACCGCAAAATTCGTAATTTGTGCCTGAAACCTTTCCGCCCCTCCTTTACTCGTACTCGTTGCCGTCGGACTCGTCGTCCTACTACTACTCACCCCAATACTCATCTCAATATCCTTCATCTGCAATTCCACCGGTTCACTCGCATGAACCGTCTCGGATCCAAATTGTATCAGTCCGAGATACATATCATCTGTAATATTCCCAATCCTGACTAATTCTTTCACAAGCTCATGAACATCCGCATCGATCGATTTCTGATACACGGTTGGAACCCACGAAAACACAGCTTGTTTCTGTCCTTGTTGGTTACGTCCCGCGAATAGTTGATAAGTTACTCCAGACAAATTATACTCCGGAGCGCCGGTAGGAGGATCGTAGTATCCGATTGGCCAGACGCCACCCCAGACTGATTGCCAGACCATGATTTCGTGTGATGCTGCAGATGCGTTGGTTGAAGATACGTTGTTCATGTCGAGGAATATGTCGAGGGCAATATCGGCTTTGCAGGCGATGGCGTTGAGGGCGGTGGTCATGTCTGTGGCGGTTGGATCGGCGACGGGGAAGACGGACCAGCTACCGCTAAGGTGGAAGGAGTCAATGTTGCTGACTGTTGTGGGGAGTTGGATGGATTCGTAGCCGACGTTGGGGTAGGCGTGGACCTGAGGAATATTAGATTCGAACTTCTGAGAGCGGCGACAAGGTTGAATGGGATGGGGAACATACATATTCGATATTCTTTTCCCAAATCCAGGTTGCATTGAAACTTGCGCCATTGGTATCCGCCAGAAGAACCTATAAGAAAACCAAAATCAATATCAAATCCTCGCAACATTCAATCGCAAACTTCAAATTGAGAACCATAAACATACAGTCATATTCTGACTTTCACTGCCATCATCACCCCATTTATTCGACCCATACAGATACTCGCCCGAATCTGTCAACGCACCACCATACTGTTCATTCAAATCCTGAAATTCCGATGACTTCGCACTTGCATTTCTCGACTGTAACAACAAACACCAGCACCACAATCCCCATAAGGGAATACTCTGACGTTTAAACATGTGAAAGGAAAAAAGCAAAGATAACAAGTTGTGGAGTTCTATGGGGGGAACTGCATTTCAAATGTATTTATTTCAAAAGACCAACCTCGTGAGATCCATATTTTCAAGTGGATCGATACGAGGTTGTTCGATCGTACACGCAATTTTGTTTGCTATCGCCAACATCATCTTCCTTGAAAATACGGATCTCCGAAATTGAAGGTGGGCCGCAAGCATCAAGGGTCGTGTTTTGGATTTCTGGGAAAAATGCCAAGCTGAGGATCATTTCTCCATCATGTACTGTGATGCATTTAAGCTTAGTTTATGAGCCAAGAGAATATATAAGAAGAAGAATCTTCGTGATAAGAATTTGAACGCGCGTTGGCTTGAGTGTTTTCTCTTCTATGTAGCTGAAGTTATTGATGTCTACTTCGTGTTAATGTCTACTCCGTATTAATGTCAATCAATGTAAAAATAGATTTTTAACTAGTATCGCCCTGATCACATCGGATGTTCGGGTGCTAAAATGATACAACGGCCACTAATGTATCGATAAGCCCGTCGTGGCTCCGCTTCTTTGCTCAGGGGTAAAGTCGGTAGATGTCATTCGCACGTGAGACAAGAAAGGGTTGTCTTTGGCACGTGCACGGATTCTCAAGACAATCACGTGCCAATGAGAGACTTGAGTTTGGAGATAACTTTTGCATCATTGCTTCTTACATCAAAGAAGAAGAAGAGGCAGATAATTGAATATGTTTTAAGTATTACATACTTGTTTTCTCTCCTTGAGAATATTCCATACAAATGGGGAATTTAATTCATCATTATTTTCAAAACGGTAATATGTTTAACTACATGTTCGCTAGGTAATGCTTTTTAGCAGCGCGTCGAGAAAGATTTCAATTTCCAATACACAACCGAGTCAGAGACAATCAGAATATCAGTGCATGTAGGAATTATATATAGTGCTTGGCCCCAACTGCTAAATCGACATAATTCACTCTCCAAACGTCGAGATAGATCGGCTTCATTTAGGACGCAAGGCAAGGTCCTGGGCTGTTAATAGTGGTGGGAGTTGACCAGAATCTGAGACATCAGATTCTTCGTTGTCAGACAAATCCTCGTCAGGAGATTCGTCGGTGGAATATTCGCTTTGTTGAGATCCTGCCCGAGAGCCATCCTCGCCTCTCCTAGAGAATAAATCAACGATGTCAGAACGCCCAATGAGCTCAGCAAGTTCCTCCGCAGTATTTCCATGATGATCTTTGTGGGAAATATTGGCACCAGCATGAAGCAGAGCCCACACAGCTTCTTCATTTCCCAGATAGCAAGCAAGATGCAAGCACGTCTGTCCGTGTCCAACATGAACTTCTATACTTGCGCCCGAAATGAGTAAAGCATACATGGCTCGCAAATTTTTAGATCGAATGGTAATGGCAAGCGGTGTGAGATCCTGGTGATTACGAATTTCCAAGTCGGGATTGTGTACTAATAATAATCGTAACTTCCCAAAATCTGCTGAGTCATGGCTGCCTGATAGTAAATGTAGAGAGGAATGTGTCTTTTCATCTACGGCTAAAGATTCATCGCTTTCCGCTAAATTTTTGTTTGTGGGTATATTTTCTCCCTCAGTCATTGAACATGCGCATTCGGATGATTCTATAACAGGTAAGCCATTGTCTTGATCCTTTTCCACAAATGAAAAGGAGCTATGAATGTCTTTCGTGATGGAAGATTTACCTCTTCTAGTCAGCTCGTCGATTGATGGGGCATTATCGCCATTTTCTTCCTCATCAGTTGAGGTATAAGCTTCGTTCTCACCATCCACAGACAATTGATCGTCGCTGCCTTCTTCGTCGCTACCTTCTTCGTCGCTACTTTCTCCCTCAAGCGCCAAAATATGATCTTTCTGTGCCCCATCTTTGAGGCGCAGGATAAAAAGCTCTTTCATATAATCTACTGTACAATAACGAGCCATCAAATTTTGTGTTGACTGCGTGTGTCTGTCGATGTCCTTCGCCAATAGTCGCAAAATTAATTCCAACATGTCGGACGGCTCTGCTGCATCAAGCAACCTTTCAAGCAGATCGGGGTTCTTCCCACACGCATTTGAAATACCCCCCGCTCGCCATATCTTGACAAAGGACAACATCTCATCTGAGTCAGGTTCTGTGTTAGATAGTAGTGTCTCTATTGGAGTGATATTTAGATTGTTTGAGATAGTCAAATTGGCCTGAAATTGTAAAACGGCTTTCAAGAATATTCGATGCACTCTTTGCCAATCGTCTCCCATATCGCACTCTTCCATGAATTCTTGAAGAACCGTGTTCCCTACTTCATTTCGCCAGTTGAAATCTAGCACAATATTGTTGTTTCCCAATCTGAAGATAAAGCCAAACACCTGATCATATTATACAAATCCTGCAGCAGAAAATAATCTTAAAACTATCTTTTCAAAGTAGTTTGAAGAATTCACTCTTGAATTTTGTATGAACTCCAACATGAAGGTGCTCATTTTCGTCATCCAATGCTCGGCATGATCTTGTGAAATAGGATTTGTGACAATTCCGTCATTTCGTGATATTCCAAGAAAATCAATATCGAAAAAAAATTGAATGCTTGACGGCGAGTAATCTGAAATAGCTAGATCATCATGAATAATTGCAATAAATAACGGCAATGTACCCGGTGTGAAATGTGCGAAATTCGTGCGTGCTCCCCATGCCAGGAGCTCGACGAGCATGCCAGCACCATGATAAGAAAATTGTATCTCTAAGTCTGAGAGTGCAATATTCCAAACGCTTACGTCGGAAGTATATTGAAAAAATGCAAGTAGAGTTTCAATGGAGAAAGTTGGATTCTTATCGAATATGTCTCGTAACAGATCAGCACCCAACTCGTCGAAACAATATGTGAGTGGTCCCAACTTTCGATAGAGGAGTTTTATGATATCGACATTGTCGAGAGCTGTATCAGCCGCGATTAAGTGTTTCATAACCCTTTTCCTTGATTCCCATCTCCATCTATCTGTATCATAATTACTTGACGTCTCAATGGAGGCAGATACGTCCTCATATATTGCGTCTTGGAACAGTAGCGCACACTCCGTCGGACTGCCAACAACGCTTGATGCACTTACATTAGCTCCACGATTGATGAGTGCGATACAAACATCGGGCAAAGCAATAATAGCAGCCCAGTGAAGGGCAGAAGGTCTTGATGACCCTATCACGCAATTCAGGTGATCTGTTGGTAGAAGATCATCTAACTTTAACAAATGAGACGACTTGCAACGAGATAACATTGTGTAGTGATAGTAGCCAAATGCCCACAATCTGTAACTGCTTCTCGTTTCATCAAACAGAAGCAACACATCATTTGAAATTTCGCTCCAATTGCTCTGATGGATATGATCAGTCCAAAATGAGAGAACATATTTCATGAACGAGTATTTGTCCTCGAATTCCCTCCAAGTTTCATCGAAATCTGTTACCTCGGAATCAAAATCCGTCACTGGTAGCGGCGTTCCGTCGAATTCCAAAAGACTCAAGAAGTTGCAGCAAACTCTCACAATCTCGGCATGATCTCCAGAAAGTCTATATTGTGAAAGATCTGGACCACATTCTTCAGAAAGGCTCAAGAGGTATTCTTTCACTGTGAAATGTGCAAGCTCTAGCTCATCCGATTGAGACTTTTGGCGTATGAGACTACTACACCAGTTGAGGAGTTCGTCTAATGTAGTCATGTTTTCCTTTTCAAAAGTCTCGTCACCAGGTCTAACTGCAAGCGCTTGGAGCAGTTGTGATATCTTTAGCGGCTTTTTGGCATATACCACCCAAAGGAGTGTATGTCTGACAAGTGTTTGGTTCTCTTTACTGCTTCGATTGACCCTGTCAAGAATACGTTCGTATGATTTGGGTAGATCTGGGGGTAATTTGCTTAAGGCTTCACGGCGATCTCGATCCGTACTACATTCGCAAAGGTAGTCCATCTGACACGCAACCCACCGAAACCCATATACGGTCAGTTCCATACGTAGGCTTATTTGGAGCAAGAAAAACGTACATTCCATCAGCGCCCTCTGTGAGTACTTTGGCAATATGGTCCTTTAGGTTATGATCTCTAATGCGAAGCTTACCCATTTTCGTTCGCTTCTCAATTTCAGAGTGCACATAAAGCCGCAAGTCGCCACTTTTAGCCGCAATAGAAACAAAAGGATAATTTGCCAATACGTTTTTGATATCAATCTCATTGCGACTCGCTAAGAGGGTTTTGATTGTTCCTGATGGATTGTTCAATGACTTTAAAAGTCTTGTCACCTCCGCGCGATCTTCAGCAATCTCATCTAGGCCATCTACTATGATACTGGTAGTGGAGAAATTTCTTGATAAATCGACTATGAATTCGCAAAAATTGTCAGTAGTGGCTGACCCTTGGGTGATTTCCGTCATGTGATGCTTTTCGCAGAAAGATTCCAGTTGCGTAAAAGCATCTTTATGCTGAAGAATCAATTGTCGCGCCAAAGCCCCCAGAATAGTTCGTGGATCGTGAGTCTGGGTATCCTTGTAGTCGCAGTAAAATTTTGCAACTCCTTTCCAAAATATTAGTACAATATCTGATGGCAAAGAGTCCAACCTTGGCCTTTTCATACCATGAGATGGATCCTGGGTTTTCTCAATCTCTTGTATAACAGATGCCCTATTTGTAATTCTTGATTAGTTCCTGTTGAATCTAATTTTGACCTCAACATATGCATATGACTTACATCAGAACTGTTTTTCCGGCTCCAGCTACGATTGTCAGAATTCACTTGATGCATTGAAGGCTGGATTTTGGCATACGTATTCCATAGATCCATAGCTTCGAATTGTCTGTAGATGCCCAGTTTTTGAATTCCTTGCTCTCGGTAAACCAGACGCCTGTTCCAGGTTGTCTCAATCTAATATTCGAATTTTGCCATTTCATGACATCGATGGTACCTAGAAGATTGAGCTTCTTCCTTAAACTCTCGTCTTCATCATAATCAGCACAAACACAAGTATTTCTCATTAGACCGAGAACTCACCCGCAGCCAATCTTTGCAGTTCTATTCGTGAAGCCTCCATTTTTGCATTTATGGCAGCGACGCCTTTATTGATTTGTTCTTGGTTGGCAAGTATATCAACCAAGGTAGACCTGCACAAGTTAGTCAAGTCAAAGATGACCATGGGGCTGATGTGTGCCACATTTGTTGAGTATTTAAAGCCATCATCATGGTAGATTTGTGATTCTGGATCTCTTTCATCAACTCCGAAATTGCTGCCTTCTTGAATGGCCACTTTAACTTCTGAGACGTTGACTTTACTTCTGGAATAGCTTTCTCCAGCTGGGCTGTAATCTTCTCAAGGGTTATTTGACATGAATGTAGATTAATTATCTTGCTGGAGCTGTGCACCGAAGTATCTTGCGCTTCCAGTGCCTGTGCCACATTTTCAAGACTGTGAAGCACGCCAGAAAGGTTGTTGACTTCTTTAACGAGACTTTGAACAGATTCCTCGGCATCTTTGACATCTCTGATATATTTGTAACCCAGCCGAACAACCGTATCAGCTAGCGATACCAAACCAGCAATGCTAGAGGCAATACCGAGAGCCTCAGCCATTTTTGACCTCTTGGTCTTTCCTCTGGGAAATTGACCATATGAATTTAATATTTCGAAAACAAATTTGGGCCAAACATGCACAGTGATACTAAAAAGGCACCGAAACCTGCGTCATGAATTGAACATATTGTTCAAAACGTCGAGCCATCGATGTTCTTATTACCCCATTTTTTGGTATAGACCTCGTTGCGAATATGCTTCGCCTCATGGCTTGATACTTTCCTCTTTAGAATCTTATTGCATAATACAGCCTTGCTGTGCATGATATCGTGTGAGAGTTCGGAGTGACTAAGAAACGATTGGGCCTAAACGTCGAAAAGAGAAGCGCGAGGGAGCTGTGCAAAATGGAAGACCAATGATAAATGATTTGACAGTCAGCATAACACCCTGGAGATATGGTCTTTCATGCAGTGATGAACGATAAGACCTAAATTAAGTATGGGATGATGGAAAATAGCCTTGGTTACTGCTTATCAGTCCATGTAAAAAGATGTAATACCCTTTCGTCGCGGTCCCATACTAAAGATTATCACCACGCACCCACACCCACACCCTTAACATAGAGAACAAGGGACTTATTTTGAAGTACAGCTCAACGTTGAAAAAGGTATCCATTCATTATTCATAATATCAGCAATCGCATATCTCTCCTTCCCATTCCCAAACACCAGTAAAAGTGCAAATCCACGTAAACGATCTCTCATCTCCATGTGGTATTCCAAAATCCTCCCCTTCCATCCCTAGCATCTCAGGAAAACGTTTCCATCCACCCTTGATCGATTCCCCATAATCTCAATTGTCTCCCAGCACCTCACATAACAGTGCAAGGAATAGGAATACAGCAGCATTCGTATCCATCACACTCCAAACACTTTGTCTTTCCAGTTGTACTGGTACCCTTCACGATATCGGAGATGGTAGATGAGGCTGCGGAGCCAGGACCGTTGCGGTTGACGAGGCCGGTGGAAGTTGAAGTGCACATTTTCAAGTTGTTTTCGTTGGTTTAGATTGAGATTGAGAGTGAGGATGAGGTTGAATTTGTGTGGTATTGATGTCTGCAGTGGAAATGTTTGTTAGTTTTGTGTCTGTTTATTTATGACGGCGATACAAGCTTGATAAGGTGAATGTCTTGGATTGTGACGGCTGTGGCGTCATATTTGTGGTACCAGCTAGCATCATATCATAGCTAAAGCAAGAAATTCGGGAGTATCATAACTTACATCACCGTTGTGATTGATAGCTGTTGACAAGATTTTTGAGTGGGATTTGAATCTTTGAATGTGTTCTTGTTTCTTGTGCCTGGGAACGAAGGGCCAAGGAGGGAAGTGAATGATAATATATATAATTCTAGACGTGGCTTGATACAAAGAAAGTTGATTGTTACGCATGAATCTTGGAAGCTTGGAACTCGCCTAGTAATTGGCTCATCGTCATCTTGGGCGATGTAATAGTGGAGGCGTAATTAGCGGACAATCATTATAACTTTCTTGGAGAATTGAACCTTGGTTAAGTTTCGGGTTTCAAGGGTTTGGTTTAAGTTATCAATTTTAGATTGCTATGTGGCATCAAAAACATCCTAGTACCCAAGCATTTATTTAGTTGTCTCGCCCGACTAAGTAAGTCTCAAGAGCTGTCAAGTGGCTGTAGGTTCCCACCCCCGTGCTGGTCTACCTTTCTTGTTCGGACAAACAGGGGAGCTTACGTTCGAAGGGACCAAGCTGTCTAACAATTGAGATCAACTCGTCGACACCTGAAACGGGTATAGCTCGTGAGGCTATGGTGGCTAAGCCTTACCATTGTAGAATTCGTGCGCCGCTCTTTCACAATGATATTTCGAGGGAATTGACAACGCCTCATTAGACGCGTATCATCCAATAATCTCTTCTAGGAATAGGGCAGCAACATCAGGACGCATGGCACTAGCAGATGGCTGTGTTCTATCCCGGGCTTCTGGAACCGTCTAGACAATCGTCTTTCAGCCAAATTCCAGGTCCAATTGCTCCCAAATATCTTCTCCGTCGTCCTCTATTACATTCTCATGTTCTTGACTATTTGCATTCGCCTCATCTCCTAGTTTGATTTCGCCAAACCCTTCTAGCATCCCTTCGACCTTCTCCTTCATTTTCATGATGCCCTCAGTCTCCGCCCTGGATTTGTCCAATTGGTCCTGCATCATTGCAATCAGTGATTCTCGTGCTTGATATGGTCGATATTCGTTCAGCAGATGATGGAAATTGGCGAATATTGTATGCAAATCCCCTATCTTTTCGTGGCTCTATAAATCTCTCAATTAGCATAGTTTTTGACAAGAAATAGAAATGGCTTCTCATACCTGTTCTGGATGGATACTCATCGTACCAACTAATTCTAAAAAGTTCAATAGCAATGACTTTGCGAATCGTTTAAGAATCAATTTGCGATCCTCATGGTTCCCGGTTTCTGTTGGTGTGGTAGGTGGTGTATATATTTGTTCAATGCCCTCTTCGAGAGGAGGAAGTTCATTTTTGATCTGCCATAAGATATTAGTACCTCTCATCCTCAATTTGATAAAAATATTCCATAGCGCTCAACATACTTGTCGGATTTGTCCAAATGTTCTGTAAACTCCACTCGCTGGTGGTTCTGGGGGTTGCAGAAATCGCAATTCAGCTGGGACATCATGAATACGAGGAGGAAGCTTGTAAGGTGTATTGTCGGCGACCTTGTAGTTTGGAAAGTTCTCCGCACGTAGCTTCTCGATCCGTTCAAGATTATCGGTAGTAAATTGCTTCCAAAATAATGGTGGACCTGGAGGAACCTGCGCCATTAAGTTTGGCTGCTGCTGCTGTTGTTCCGCCATGATTGATTTTGGTAGGGGTTATCATTCCATGGAATTGAGATGATTGGCGAAACTTGCGATAAGTTGAGCTCTCCCAATGTTGTGGGTTGTCGAAAGTTGAATACTTTTGTTTTGAAAACAATGGTAGATGGACTTGGTAGACAATCATTGATTAGATAGTAGCTTACAACCGAAGATCCTCCGGTGTCAGACAAGGCTGAGGAAAGTTGGTCGCGTGCCTTTCAAGGTACATTTGCTCACGAACTGCAATCCACCAGATCCATAACCCGAAACCAAACATTCTGGCACAATCGTTGACTTTTCGATATATACTCCTTCAATGAGAAGAACCTGACTTCTACCGCTGCGCTGTGTCGCAAGAATGTCTCGAATCGGACGAAATACTGGAGGATTGACCTCAAAACCCGGCTGGATTGGCGCAGTAGCACGTTTCTGGGAGGTAAAGCCATTCAAATACATTATTTTATATGTAGTTTTACCCTCCTAACACTTCTGTTCTAGAAAAGCTATGCGCCAGACTATGTTGGCTTTGTATTGCTGTTGACGGCATACATTTTGGTAATTTTCCCAGTCCATTTCCCCCTTGTTATACTTGTACAAGCTCTAATCAACCCCCTTTATTCAGATCGAATTTCTTCGAGAGCCATTCCACCGCATGTTTTTTATCAACAATATCAATATTCAATATCCACATGCTTTGGTGGAAAGGGTACCCGTTGGGTGGAACTTGATATATGCAGGAGTTATTCCATGCATAACCTTAGCCATTTGGCTTGGAATTTCGAGAGCGAACCTCCACAAATGCCATGTCACCATGTTGGGATTCTTTATAGGACTGGTTCTCACATCATTCATTACTGATGTTATTAAAAATGCTGTTGGGAGACCTCGACCCGATCTTATTTCTCGCTGCAAGCCTACGCCTGAAACACCAGAAAATAAGTTGGTCACCATTCATGTATGCACGGAAACAGATCACCATACATTGCATGATGGATGGAGAAGTTTCCCTTCTGGTCATTCTTCCTTTGCATTTGCTTGACTTGGATACCTCGCATTTTTCTTTGCTGGACAAACACATGTGTTTAGGCCTAGAACTGATCTCGGGAGAGTACTCTTAGCTCTCGCCCCATTGCTTGGAGCTGCCATGATTGCGATTAGTCGATGTGAAGATTACCGGTAAGTTGCGTCGTCATTACTTTTCTATGACAAGTACTAACGCTATTATAGTCACGATGTGTATGATGTAACATGTGGATCTATTCTTGGAATTTCTCTAGCATATTTCTCATATAGAAGGTATTTTCCAAGGTTGCATTCCTCCAAATGTCACGAGCCTTACCCTTCACGAGAAGCTGCATTCAATCAAGGGTTTGGGAAGATTAAGAACGATGAAGAGACAGAAGTGGGCAGGGCTAGAGAGTTTGATGTATCTGACAACGAGAGTGACGCATCCTAAGTTTATGAAAAACAACTGGCATTATGAGCCCATTGTGTAGATCAGCCTCGTTTCTATGTTCATGAGTCTCAGCTACTCTAAATTCATTTATAGTTTACCGCATTTGGGAAAATGGCTAGCTTTAACTCTCTTTGTGTGTATGAAACAATTCTTCGAGAAAACTCGTGGAAACCTTTGTGACCATTATGACGGTAGTTGTCCTTTGTTT
Organism: Botryotinia calthae; assembly: GCA_004379285.1. Lineage (NCBI taxonomy): Eukaryota > Fungi > Ascomycota > Leotiomycetes > Helotiales > Sclerotiniaceae > Botryotinia > Botryotinia calthae. The sequence continues at coordinate 8,622 of PHWZ01000232.1, read as the reverse complement.
CATGAACTTAAATTTCGCGGGAAAGCACTTGTTTCTTTGCTATAGCTGTTCAAATTCTATTTCATATCACTCATACTATATTTGTATTTGATACATCATATCTTCCGACACCGGGACTTAGGGGAAGTATCATTTATTCTGCTTCGTGTTAGTGACCTAAAAACCGGGCCCTAAGAAATTTGGGTTTTATTGAGCTAGTATTCTCTACATGCCTGGTTCTGAGTTGGGAACAATATGGCCGACGCACCTCCCGTCCCACATGGTCAGCTGGCACATCTAGCTGAACTGTTAAAATTTCGGCGAGCTGAGGCCAAAATTGCTTCTCAGTGGCTGCAAAAGCATTTTCTATTGCTATTAGCTCTTGGAGCATCCACAATATATCGATCATGGCTCACTACTCTACTGAATGGTTTGTTACGGTGGTTAGGCGGAATATATTTTTATTATCAAGCTTACTGGCTGGTGAACACTTATCCATTCAAAGGCGTACAAAAATGTAGCTCAATTTTGGAAAATGCAAAAAGTTGGGGATCATGGCATGACTTTTGGGAGATGCGTAACGATCAATGGTGGTTTTATATGTCCTGCCTTGGAAATGACGCTGGCTGGCCGAAGAGATTGTGGGATAATGTAGTGAGCAGCCCCGAACCGACTTGTGCGTTGATACTAAAAGTCAAAGGACGCGTTTTACGAATCAATTGATAGACTGTCTAATACTTTAATGCCGGATTTGCGTATGGACCAACGGGTGTTAGCATATACAGTTGTTAGTAAACGACCACTTTCCCAATAGTCATATTAACATTTTCTAACATCGTGTCTACAGGCAATAAGTGCAATTCTTGTAGGGTTTTATCGACTACTTGTATGTGATGATATTCACCCTCCCTTCTTACTGAAACTTACAATATTGTAAAGGCTGGACAAGAATTGTCCGAGTGGATGTGGTATCCAACGGTTCTTGCCATAAACGCACTCATAAGCAACCTGCTTTACGGAGGCCTCCTTTTATATTTTGGCCACATCATACCTAGCCTTTTTTGGTCGGCTTTTTGGCATTTGTTTCAATTTGGCGTCCCGGCTTTCGTGATATTTTATAGACTAGAATGGATACGTTTACATGTTGCACCAATGCTTTTCGACCTCCAGAGAAGGTTGGGCGCTGCTGGACGTGTTGCACAAATGCCTCTCAACCGCCGGAGAAGCTTAGGCGCTGCTGGACGTAATTGGGAAGACGGTCAGAATCGGCAAGACCAAGAAGAGTTGGCTCTTATTTTGCCATGGCGAGAAGACTTGGTTGGCTTTGCTCGTCTCGAACTTGCTAAAATGCTTGTCCGTGCTCGGACTGTAGTAACTCTGCTTCTGGATGCGTGCCAATCTTTTTGGGTATTTTGCAAATCTTATTGGAATTTGAGGAATCGAGTCCCAGATCTTGAACAGCGACTAAGTAACGCTATAGACGGTCGAAATGGTTGGAGGAGGAGGTTTCTGCAAATGCTGAGATTGCGAAATGAATGCAAAGAACTTCATCACCATGTTGAAGATCAAATTGAGACAATACGTGGATTGGAGCGACAGAGGAATGATAGGAAACTGGCATATGATGAGCTGTTAGGCGAATTCAGGGCATTACGTCAAGCCTCAAGTGCCTTGATATTGGCAGGGGGTCCAGCTAGAACGACAGAAAAGCTACTTCAAGTGGCTGTTCAAACAAGGGATTTCCACCGCAAACAGATCCAGACTCTTGTTGCTTCGTTAAAAGAAGCTGGTGCCAAGATAGCAATACTCAAAGACAAAGTCAAAAAGTTGGAAGAAGATCTCCAAACCGTCAACGATGGTAGGGCAACAATGTTGTGGCGAGATATGGCGAAAGAAAACATTGAATTGAGAAGGCAGGCACATGAAGAGATTTTGGAAAGGGATATAAAAATTCGAAATTTGAGGGAACATCGAGATGAAAGTGCTGTAACATCACTTAGTTTGGATACCAGAGGACAACAAATCTTGCGAAAACTGCACGAGAATTTAACTAGTGCGGAGGATAAACTTGCCCATCTCGAAATGACTGTCGAGAAATCAAAGTATGATGAAGTCAAATATAAAGAAGAGAAGGAGCAAATCAAGATGGATGCATTGTATGGGGAGTCTGAGCGGCTGGGGGAGTTGTACACAAATGCAGTCATCGAGGCTAATGAGTTAAATGAGGAGCTGAAGAGATTCGAATTTTCTACAGATCCGGAACATGATATCGAGGCTGTTCAGCGTCACTGTAACGATGAAAAGGAAAAGTTAAAACACGAGATTGCGTAAAAGAAGAGGCAAATCTCTACATTTAAGGCACAAATTGACCATGCGATGGGCTCTATGAACTGGGCTGATAATAGATTCTCGCCCCTGGGCAAGTACTTGGGTTTTATCCCTGGTGCAAAAAAGGAGATTAGACGCTTGTCAACTGTACTTGAGCAGGGGCTTGAAATGGTAGATCAAACGCGTTACTTGGAAAATCTGACTATTGAAAGGGATCATTTACTAGATGAGATACAGAATTTCCGAGTAATACAAGCCGAGCTCTCGCAGAATAAAACTCAGAATGAAACGGAACTGGTCAGATTGAGGGATCGGGTGGCTAGGCGGAATACACAAGTGACTAATCTGAAGACACGAAACACGGAGCTGCAAGTCCAACTCATAGAAGCACAAGCGGTAGTACCACCATTAGGGGAAGATCTGAAGATTGCGGGAATAGCGGCTCCCATTATGGCAATTTATGTAAGAAACCTTCTAGCCTTGGAGAGAGAAATACGAGAAAGGGGTAGAGAGATACCAGAGTATCCAAATATTCCGGGATTTGAAGGTGTCGCAGGTATAGAGAGAGAGCCCATAGAAATCTCTGTATTGAGAATTTGCGACCAGCTTAAAGTGAGATTTTACGATCTATCAAGGTTGGTAAGAGAGTGTGATCCTCCATGGCTAGGAGCAACAGATGATTGGGTGGATGATAATACGGACAGTCCAGAGAATTTGAACGCGCGTAGGCTCAGTCGGATATTAAGATTGAAAGACCTTTGGGATTTTATTGGAACATTACACTTTGACACTATTCTTTTCGTTCGCAAAATCTGCCGAAATTTCGGCATAGAATCCGATGTTGAGCTACCAGAGAAACCTCAATCTCCATCGCCTTCACCTTCCCCAACTCCTTCGCCTCCGCCTCCTCGTTTCAGGGACAGAGATCTATTTCCAGCAATATTCACACATTATGAGATATTTGATATCGAGAGATGGAACGTATTTCCACATGACCAAGAGAATATTACTTCTGCTTTAAGTGTCATATCGGCGTTGCAAATATCCATTCAAGAACAATTACCAGATCATGATGCAGGCTATCTTGAACCCATGGCATTTGAGCGTCACTTAGTAGACACAATAGGCAGAAATATTACTTTCCTGATCGACCCAATTCATGAGCGCCAGGTAGCTGAAGCTTTGTATAGGATCAATCATTCATTTGTTCTAAAGACTGTTACACAATTTCCTCGACGAAATGGGGGCTTCAAGTATCTATCCCGGGAAATTCTTTATCCGAATACCTTGGAAGTGCCTCCACCGAGAACGGTCGTTGTATTGTACTTATCTGGTAATCGTTGGCAGGGCATGAGCTTGAAGCTAGTTGAATCCGACAATGGATCAGGGAACGGATTGGATGACCGAATCCCTACACCAGAGCTAGAATCCCCTGTGCTGATGGAATTTGATTTGACAGACTGGAAACTAGATTATGTTGTCGAAAGGTGGAAAGTCCCCGGACAAGCTGTTATATGTGAAGGTCTATTTTCAATAAGTGCAGTCGCAAGTTCTTTGCACTGGCAGTATCCAGGCGTGTTGTGGAACAACATAGAAGCGAACGAGGCCTACGAGAATCTGTTTGAAAGATTCCAGAGAGTTCATCCACATCACGAGGGAGATTATTTGCCGGAGCATATTCAAGTGGTGTTGGAAGGTATACTAGGAGACGAAAACAACAGACCACATTACAGACTCGCAGCCATCACTCCATACGAGGTAGCTGATGGGGATGTCAGATGCTTTGTGGGGATTTATGGGGGCGAATCAGATAGACCTTTGCTTTACGTATCTTACAATCCGGGAATTCATTGGAGAGGTATGCGAAGTAAGAGGGCTGGTGATTCTAAAGACGTGATTGAAGATTTAGAATGGGGCTTCTCAGTTCAGCAACTACCAGTTCAAGAATTACCAGTCAACCGTATGATTATTGATGAGCCAATTAATGCACCACCGATACTACCGGCTCCAATTTTGCCAAGGAATGAGAATTATGGCTTGAATTCTATCAGAGCCCCATTTAATCAAGATGGATGGACCTTTGATATCGATCTAGAACATTTCAACGAAGGCCTAAGACGTGGTGGTAATCAAGAGCCCTGGATACATGGTTGCGCCCCACGAGCGTTGTATCATTCGATACACCATCAACATCCAGATTATGTGGAAGGCAATCTCACTCAAGAAACAGTATTTCGGGCGTTTGATGATATTTTCCCCTGGCACGAAAATTCTTGGACAGGTGAGGAAGTCGCTAGAGTACTTAGAGAACACCCGGCATTGGGAGGATATGAACTTGCTATTGTCAATTGTTCGCTTTATGACGACCGCACTATCGTTGCTATAGATTGGTCCCAACCGCAGGGGTATAGTCCCACGAGTGGCAACTTATTGTATGTTGCAGCAGTTACTGATCTACGAGTAAGATATTGTCAGGAAGATAACAGAAACCTTTGGATGGGTATGAAATATCGAGATGACGAAGCAGTGCCGAATCCTCGTTTATTCACACCTCAACCAGTCGTTCCTCTTTCCAAGCCACCAAAATCAAATTTCATGCCTCTACTGGATGCAGCGACAAGCAGTTCGGTATCGAAGAAAATACCCGTACCCAAGAGTAGCGCATCTAACTGGTCTAATTTCGATAGTTCGCAAAGCTTTGTATCTCAGTCGGGTCAAAAATGGGTTCCACCGCCGAGTGGTCCTGCTAGGCTTCCTATAACTATGATATCATCTTCTCAAATCGGACAACAATTTGGAAGTGCCGTGCAACAACAAAATAAGCCACCACCACCAAGCTTACAATTCGGTTCATCTTCCTTCAAAGTGCAATATTGGTCACCGTTTGGTACGACTGCACAGCAGCAGCAACACCCAGTCCCACCAACAGGCTCGAACCCCTATCCAGCGCCTGTTCCCTTCTGCGAACTCTTTATTCAACCAACACAGCTACAACAACAGCCGCCACAGCCGTCGCAACAAGGTCAAAATGCACAGAAACAAGTACGTTTCAGTACAAGCACTGTTAGCAAAGATGAGCAACTGGAACTCGCGCGTAAACTTCAAGCAGAACAGGGTCGTGGAAACAAGCATTCTAGGAAGGATAAGGAGTCAAAGAGAACCCATGGAGCCGACATGGAAACGGGTATAATCAGGGAGAATGTGAGAGGTAGGGGAAGGGGAAGAGGTAAGAAACGGAAAGTAGGTAGAGGAAGTGGTAGAGGGGATGATGGAGGGGGGAGAGGCAAGGGACGAGGGACTAGTGGTAGGGGTGGGAGAGGTAGAGGTAGAGGAGAGGATGGAGAGAGTGGAAGTGGAAGGGGAAGAGGTAATGGAAGAGGAAGAGGGAAGGGGAGGGGAGAAACAGTGTGTGAATGGGAGAAAAAGGATGATGGTGGTGCTGACAACGGAGGAGGCGGCGGAAATAGTAACGTTGCTAGTATTGACTGGGAGGAAGAAATTTGAGATTGAATAAGTAGTCATCAGCCATACTTGGACTACGTGATCAAGAGATCTTGACTCCCAGATAGTTCCGATCATTCATACAGTGATTTGATTTCCTGTCAGGAGAAAAAGGGGAATGAAATATTGATTGGCCCAGAGTATGGATTTTTCGTTTGTCTTTTTGAAAAACAACATAGGGAACCGATTGAATATACACTTGGATATACACTTGGATATCGTTACTTTATTATTATTTTCTAGTTTTTAATTGATCGATATTGTTCGTAATTGATGCTAGCGAGCCGAGAAAGAACTTCTGTGGTAGTGAATGTGACACTGTGGAAATGGGTTCAAGTCCAGTGCTTGCTCGAAACGTTTGTATTTTTTCTTAAACTGGCATCTTGAGGGTAGTAAGTAAAACGAGCCTTGTATATTTTCCAAAATGATTGGTTGATATTATATGAATGAATTACATGCAATAAACTCTCACGTGAGAAGTAACTGTACTAACAGCAATAATTGAATGTCTGGTTCCACTCAAACGCTCCTCAACATCCGTCAATAGAATTCATTTCGCATTGATTTCATCGTGTGAATACATTATAGTTCTTCCTAAAACATCCCCTTTTGAAGCAGTGACGGTATTGATTCGAGCTAGCCTCTTGCTTAAGGTTAAAGTTTTGTCAAATCCACAATGTCTATCGATAACTAAACCTCGTCCTCCAAAGCGATTGCATCTAGTTTTCCCCTGAAATTGTTCATACTTGCCCTCTATACCTTTTTCGTGATCCTCCGTTAAATCGAACAATCTGGCCATCTCCTCTGTTATTGTTCTTTTTGTTGATTGTATCTACCGCACCTCCATTGTTTGTGACGGATTTCGGATTCAAAAAGCTTGTACTTATGATAAGATTTTGAATTGTCTCTCTGAGGGTGAGCTTATTATTGATAGCGTGAAGCCTTAGCACAAGCCAGATACCAGTTCCGGGGAGACTCCAGAGAAGTGCCGATTTGAGTTCCGTGTCGGTAATACCAGATTCGCTCGTAGAAATCATGATTTGATAGTTCAATAGGATATCAATGAATTGCCGTATTGTTTGCTTGTTTGGATCGAAGGTCTCCAGTTCGAAACTTCGTCGCACATTGGCAACAAATGAAGGATGTTTTGCTTGGTCCAATTCAGCCAACTCGTCCCAACTTCCTTTGATGTCACCGGCTAGAATAAACTTGACGATTGCAGCGCGTTGGATATGATCTATGGCTGAGTTGATAATACAGATCGCAAAGCCTTTCCTTTTTATGTAGCTCTGGTATATCTGCCATTGTAAATCTAATTCTGATTCTGATTCTGCTGGTGCAGTTACTACTTCTTCAGTGTTGTCGATGAAACCCAGTGCGTCTGCTGCCGCCAAAGCCATTACCACCGAGTTCCTGAAGTAGGGGTAGTTGGTGCCATTGAATATTACAACTGGACCCCACTTTGTCGAAACCGTGGTTTCTTCCTCTGATCGTTTCGAAGCCATCGAAACAACTTAGAGTAGTGTGATATTGATGAGGTGATTATTGCTGAGATCTAGTAGTCTTCCACGAAGTGTTGATATCGTGAGAGAACTTAAGGTGTAGAGTTTGAGACTACTGTTGTGAAGAAAATTGAAATCATGCGTGAAGCTCATTTGTTATCATAGATCCACTATATTTGTGTCAGAATTAGACAGCAAGTTGCACGTATGACTATATTGGCAGAATGTATATTGTATATTGTGTGTAAGTCTAAAGAGCAGAAGGCTCAGAAGAAGGGGGGGTTTTATCAAGGAATGATACGCCCGTGTAAGGGGTAGTGCGGAGTGTGCACGTGCCATACACGTGTTATACATGTGATTTCCAACAACCTGAGTGAATAATCTTGGTGGATCATTATCTCATCCTCAGACTACACGGTGATTATATAATTTTCGGCCTTGATTTCGAGGTAGGGGCTTTTTGAAGGTTTATTATTGTAGGGTTTGAAATAATTTGGTTCTGGTTTTGATGTGAAAACTAACAATTCGTTATTTTTCGATTTTTCAATTAAAAATTGTAAATCATTCAACAATTGTATTGCTTTGGTGTAGATTCAATATATACAAATGGATTTTCTTATTATTTTGATATATTTTTTGTTATAATAGCTTTATTCAATTATATATATATACATTGAAAACATAGATTTTTAAAAACCAATATTTCATTAGATTAAGCATTTACCCTCTTCGAAATCCATCATTACTATTATTTCTAATAATAATATATATATTCTGAAGATCTTTTGATCAATCTGATTCCTATTATATATTTCAATCTTTTTTAAAGGGTTAGGGTTGTTGATTTCGAAGAGATTGGATGTTTTTAAGTTTAAAAATCTATTTTTATTAAAATCAAATGTTTTAAATTTAAGGTATTTGGTATTCAAATTCGAAAATAATTGAATCTTTGATGATGATGTAGTTTTAATGTTATTGATGTAATTAAAAAGGTTTGTAAGATATTTAGTTTAATAAGACGATTCGATTGATATTATTTTTATTATTAGTAAAGATGATTTGAAATGATTGAAAATAACTTAACTGGTTTGAAGAAAAATCTTTTCAATTGAATCACACAATGATTTATATAATAGTATCAATTGAGCTTTTTCGAATGCTCTAATTAGTTTTTTAATAAATGATAATTGAAAGGGTGAAGTATATAATTGAATGTTACGACGGCATCCAACATACTGCATCACATGATTAGGGAGTCACGGGATTAGGGATTCCCACTGAATCCCACTACTCCCACCTGGTGGGACGCGAT
>PHWZ01000231.1:0-59264 GCA_004379285.1 Botryotinia calthae | reverse complement strand
CTCCCCCACCTCCCCCACCGCCCTCTACCTCTCCACCCTCCCCTCCGTCCAAGTACTCCAATACTCCTATCCCGAAATCACAACCTCCTGGCTGCTCTCCCACGAAATCCACCGCGTCTTCATATCCACACACACGGAACCCACGCATTTTTCCGAGGAATCGCAATTTCTGCTCGCGGCCCGCGACGCCGGCGTGAAATACGTCGTGCGCATGAGTACCTCCGCCGCGAATGTGCGCGCGGATACGCGGCTCTATTATGCGCGCAATCACTGGGCGATCGAGACGCTTTTATCTACGCCTGAGTTCTCGGGAGCGGGGGCCGGAGGCTTGAAGTGGACGAGTCTGCAGCCGAATGGGTTTACGAATTTGGTTTTCTATACCGCTGCGGCGTATATCCGGGAATATCGCGCCACGGGTGTGGTGCCTTAGACGTTGGATTTGATCGCGGATGAGGAGGCGAAAGTGGGGATTATTGATCCGGCTGATATTGGAGTGCTTGCTGCGAAATTGCTGCTTTGCTCGGATGCGGAGGTGGAGAAACATAGTGGGAAGAAATATGTGCTTAATGGACCTGAAGATATTACGGGGCGGGGAATTGTAGAGTTGGTGGAGAAATATTTAGATGGGAAGAAAGTGAAAGAGGTGAAGTATAGAAGTATAGACATTTTGGATGCGATGATTGCGCAGTCGCCGTATTCGAAGAATGTAATGGCGAGTGTGAAGCATGCGGCGGAGGCGAACTGGAATGGGGAGTGCAGTGTTGCGACGACTAGTAAGGAGGTGTTGGAATTTGCTGCGCCAAAGGGGACACCGGAGGAGGCATTGAAGAGGATGTTGGAGCAGTAGATGGATTTAGATGTAAATATGTATTGTTGGAGGGGTGGAAGATGAAGGGTTAGGGTTTGATGAGCAAGAAAGTACTGAAATTAATGGTGTCAAAATGTACAATTTATGATGTTTTAAAGAGTATTTCGTAAGAGAGCAGACTTGTTTACCTTCACTTCATTGTCTCTTGACTATGTGAGAAATGTACAGGAAAGAAGTTCCAGTCCTTCCTTTTTATCACACCCTATGTTTGCCACCCTTACTTTCGTGTTTTCTTTCTGATTTGTATGTCCACCTAATGTACATGTATCACTCCAAGAATCAATATTTGAAAGTAACGCCCATTAAAATTAGGATAATTAGGAAGACAAAAGTATACAAATAGAAATAGAAATAGAAACAGTCAAAAACTTGAGAGTAACAAATGCAAAAATGATACGTATGCATTACATGCACTAGGTAAATAATATAAATAATACAAAAACTCAACACTTGTGAATCAAATAATACATAGTCGAGCTAAAAAGCGATCTGTCTGAACCATGATCATATTATAATCGTATGGCATTTGATTAGTCACATCACTCGTTATTTTAACCCCCCTTTTCAGTCCCATATTCAGGAGAACCAGATATAAACTCCTATTTCATTCTGGATGTTCTGTTCATCTATCCCCTATTTCCCAATTCGAATACCAGATCCGTTCGTCTGCCTATTAGTTTCAAGAAACATCCCATCCAATCCTATCCTACCCTATCCATATTTGATATATCCCACCCATTATAGTCATCCCCAATCCAATACACTCCCAGCCATCCATAAACATATTCCTAAAACGCCTTGCATAAATCGTCCATCTTCTATCTGGACCGATTCAGATCATGATAACCAACTTGTGTTCTTGCACATCTATTATTGGACGAATAGTGAGCATCACATGCTCAATCCATCCCACCACCCTCCTATCCCAAGATAACGCCACATTTCCATGTACTTATGTACCCATAAAACAAACTACCCCTCATTCCCATAAAACATCGCTATAAAAAGATCCAAGCCAGAGCGTCCCTGTACGCCCTACCCAAAAAGTATCTAGAACCAGGATCTAGAAAATCGAATCGATTAATGAATTACAGATGGAAGAAACGCCTAACCGAAGGAACCGATTGTTTGTAAGTGACTGTTGGAAACGGTGAATGTGAATGTTCCAATCGGACTGAAACAAATAGAAGAAAAAAGTGTCTCCGAGAAGATGAAGTAACAAAATTACAAATCCAGTAAAGCAGACTCAACCCCGTGCAGCCATACTTTGCTTTCTCTGCGGAGCACTTTGCAACGCAAATCCACTCTGTCTTCTGCCCGGCAAGCTCATTTCCCCATTTTCATTCCCACCATCTCCCATCCCCCCCATTATCTCATCTCCTAAAGCGTCCTCTCCGTTCTCCATCGTTGGTGTCGCTTTCTGGACTACCTTACATATATTTAATGTAAATCCATTTGTAGCATTGTGCAATTGTTCCCATAATCTTTCATCTCTGTATCGATACTGAATTGGATACTGTATGAGTGGTGGGACTAAAGGTTGTGGATTCCAATTTGCGAGACCAGATTGAACAGCGAGAAGTTCTTCATCAGAGTCGATAGGACCATTTAGAAGTTCTTCGTCTTCAAGTGGGGCATTGGCGTCAATTGCTGCTTCTGTTTTTGTGATTAGGTTAAAAGTTGATCTTTTGAATTGGGGAAGAGCGTGGTGAGGGTTGGGAGGAGAAGGAAAGAAGGAAACAAAAGAATGACATACTTTGTTGTTTGGCTTGATTTTTCTTCTGGTACTGCGAAAGAAGCATATCGTAAGGTAAGGTACGACCAGGAACAGCTCTTTTAGCTCCCATAGAATGCGATTTGCAGGTTAAGGAGCGAGCGCAAGGAACACCATCTTTCAGGACTCCACATTGGCGTTCTACATCGACTGGACCTTCAAAAAGATTCAATTGGTTAGCTAAAAAAGCTTTTTGATGTGACCTTGTTGATCGTCTAGTCTCCATGATTGAGATGATCGGACATTTTGATAAAAATGAAAGAAATGATCAAAATGCAAAGTGAATATCTTCAAAAGTCGGAGAAGAACTCTTGAGACGAATAGTGAAACCCGTATAGGGTGACACTCAGATCGTCCACCCCTTTCGACGCTTCCACTACCTGCCTCCGCCATACTCCCCATTACCCCGTCAAAACATGAAAGAAAAGTGATTATAGCTTCGAAGATCGAAAATGCATACCTTTTGGTTTCGGAGCCTTTGGTTTTGGCTCTTCCTTCTTCTTCTTCTGCTTTGGGCCCTTTTCTCCTTCGCCATCCGCCTTTCTCTTCTTCCCCTTCGCGTCCCCATTATTTTTACCCGCGCTCTTCTTCGAACTCTTGAAGCCACCAGGGCCCTTCTCCTCATCATCGTCATCATCATCACTCCCCATCTTCGTATCTCCATCCCCATCAACATCTTTATTTGCCAGTTTCTTCTTGACCTTATCCCTAGCTTCTTTCGCTTCTTTCTTCTTCAATAATTTGACTCTCTTCGCATTCAGACATGCTTTTACATGCGAAACTGTTGCGGTCTTCAATACGCTCTTCTTGCAATGCTTGCAAACTTGTAAATCGGGATCATCTTCCAAAGGTCTTCCTGTAGCAAATGTTTCAAGCGCGGCATCATCCAGCATATTAACCACCGGACCGGGACTTGGAATCGAATTCGCGCTTGGCGTGTCGGTTCCTTTCTTCTTTTCGTCGACTATTGTAGCCTGATTAGCCCCTCATCATATGAGTCGTGTTGTAGAAGTGTCGCGGGAAGATTACCATCAATAATACTTCCTTCTCTCCAATTGCCAGGCTTGTTGTGCTTCGGAGGTTGTTTCTTCAATTTGATATTGCCTAATAACTTATCGCCTCCTCCCCGTTCTCTCTTGGGCGCGACTTTGATAGTTGAATCATCGTCACTCGCGGCGGAAACTGTCGATATTGATTAATATGTGACTTTCAACTGATTGAGAAGAAGAGATTTACCTCTCCTGCTGGCCATATCGTCGCGAACGTTTGAGAAATTCTGTTGCAGGAGATGTGATGATGGTGGTTATTTCTTTGTAATTACTGTGATGTTGGAGTCTGGACAAGGCTGAGATACTGGCCCACTGACCAGACTGGGGTTTGATCTCGATTGGATTCGGTAAATTCCCGGTAAATTGTTCCTGCAGCCTGATCTGATCTGACCTGATTTTCGGCCTTTGGTGTTGTGTGGAGTTGTGGGGGAATTCAAGGGACTTCAAGGTTGTCCATGAAAGGAATTGTCTACTTCAAAATTTGGTGAAGGGTGCTATTTGGTAAGAGGGATACTGCAGAGCCTCAACATATATGTAACTCACGGTTATCTAGCTTCAAGAGTAAGATTCTTGAGCATCAGTGAATGAGTGTAACTGCAGATTTCCAGCAAATTTTCTTTCATAGCAAAATGGCTTCCCCCGTTTGAAATGCTGTACATCTTGACATATATTCATGATCCATCTGGTGCCTGCGTATCAATCATGGAAATCTCTTTGCGTGCTGCATATACAGTCAACTGAGCAATATGCATCATTGACGTATTTATATGACCTATTATACTGCGTATTAATGATTATTTGTCGTATACATATCTAGTGCAATTTTCTTTTTTCACGGGCGATATGCTGTGCATACATCCATGTCTATTTTCTAACCATACATCTAGGTACACCCCCAAGATATCCAAAACACAATGCAGCAACCACAGCACACATGCCCGCCACCACTGCATTCATATTCCCATACCCAATTGCCTCTCTCAAGGTTCCCGCCAGCACGGGTCCAAAAGTAAATCCGGCACTGAAAACCATACTATTCAACGCGTACAATTGTGCATATGGCCCCTTCTCCCCAAACAACTCTGGATTGGCATTGTGATATTTCTCCGCAACGTGAGATGCTTCCACAATACTAGGTGCTCCAATCATCGCCATCCCAAATCCACAGAGTAATAAGAGGACACAGTACAGAACTAAATCGTGCGTTGTGTTTGAAACGGGAAGACGAAGGAGGATCAGAGGTAGGATGAAAAATGTGTACCCGATTGTTCCAATAAGTTTGGGTCCGTATCTATCAACTGCCATTCCAGCTAACGGACCGAAGATGAGAGAGGTGAGGACAATGGGGGTAAACAGCAGTCCAGTTTGTAAAGCTGTAAATCCAAAGAGCGATTGCGATTGTGTTGGAATAGTGGCGTCGAAAACAGCAAGAATGGTAGCTTGCATGAAAGCTACTAGTTCTGCTGTAAGGAGACGGGGAGAAGAGAGTAGATAAAGAATTGGGAACTTTCTGACGATTTTTGGAAGTTCTCTGTGAATTTTCCAAGAGTCAAGATCTGAATATTTTCCATTACCGAGCAATGGCGCCTCTTCTCCATTTCCCCTCTCACTCTCACTCGCCCCTCCTTGTTCACTTCCGTCCAATCCCTCCCCAACCCCCCACTTCCTCGCGACCTTCTTCTCAATAACCGCCACTCTCATCCCGAAATCCTCTCCCAAGAGCGCAATTCCCATCCCAAAAACTGCATTACTCCCCACCTTGTCATAAACCACTCCGCCCAACACCGGCGCCACCAATTCCCCCGTACTGATGAAACTGAAAATACTTCCAATCGTGACTCCCAAATTCTCACTTCCAACCGTATCCATCACAAGCGCTAATCCAATTGTCCAAACTGTTGCTCCTGAAATACCCTGGAAGATTCTCGCGACTATCAAGACCTCTATGGTCGTTCCTAGCATTAGGAGCATCGTACTCGCTAGTAGAGCTACTAAGCCTACTAGGAATGGGAGTTGGCGAGAAGATGAATAATCGGCGATATATCCAGCCGGGAATGAAAATAATACAGATGCTCCTGCGTAACAAGCAAGAAGAACAGAAGTATAATATTGAATTTCCGATTGTTCAACTCCTATCCGATCAGAAAGGATAAAGGGAACGATGGGCACGATGAGTCCATATAAAAATAGATCGGTAAACATGCCAACGGCTACCGTGGAGAGGATGAAGAGGGTATTAGAGCGGGCTTCCAATGCCCAGGGACGTTTTGATAATGAGGATGACATCGAGGCTGTTGATGCTATTGATGCCATGACTGACGATTTCTAACCGTGGAGCTGTTAATCCGTGGCGAAATCAATGTGAATGACGGTGAACGTGTTAAGTTTAATCGATGTTGAGGATTATGGTGTCTAAAATTGAAGATTCGTTTAAGATTTTTAACATTCTGCTGCACATGTCATCTTGTGTAAATGTTTTGCCTGTAGTACTTTCAAATCTTCTTCTCTCCTAACAATTTTTTTCTGTGGGTAGACCCGAAGCTAAAAGCTAGTGTGGTGTAAGTCGGAATCGACTTCGGAATTGCCAACAAATCGGAATAGATATAGAATATAATATATAACATCTCAAATCGAAATGAATCCAGTTGATGTATATAAGAAGTTGGGGTTTGTCAAGTTTATAGTGTTTGTTCGTTTTGTTGGTTGGTTTTACAAAAGTATGATTGATATCCGAGCTATTCATCCAGGGGTATTTCATAAATGCAGCTACCTCCACCATGCGCGCGGTCAGATTCATGATCAAGGCACATGGAACAAGAAGTACATTCTAAAGAATATATTCTATATAACCTCATTGGTATCTGCTGTTCCTCGCTCGTCTCTTTGCTTCAATATTTTCATCCATCACAGCTGTAAAACAAATGAACTCACAAAGTAAACTCCTCCACTCCTCTTCCTAACCCCCCTTCCTAACCCCCCTTCGCTTCGTAGGTATTCTTCTCAGGTATCCGTCATTCAATCCATCCCCCTTTTCACCCCTAGAAAATATAAAAATCATAATATAAGTACAGGCAAAGCCTCTGTTTCGCATAAAAGCAAAAGACTCCCAATTCAATCCAACCTCAACGTAGAAACAAAGTCCATAATATCCATCCCTCTCTCCTTTCGATAAGTAAAGAAATCCACAAATGAAACCCCGCTTGATTATTTGGCTTTACCCAACTTTCCTCTTCATTAAATATAGCTAACCTTGACTCCCATCCCTATTGTTCTCTTGACTCTGCCCAATCCCTCACTCATCATCCTTCTGATTCTTTCCCTGACCTCTCTCCTTCCGAACACAACTGCCATCCCAGCCACGAAAGCGACCATTCTTAACATGACCATCGGATTTCTCAAATTAAAATTTCCCCCCATATTCTGAAATACCACTGTCAAATTACGCATTATGATTCCCACCTTTTCTATTATAGTTTTCTGTTTTGTTTCTTCTACTGATTTTCGAGGATGTGGTTTGGTGGTTGAAGATTTGGAAGATTTGGAATGTCGAGGATTGTTAGGCGCAGAAGATGATGTTACGGATCCATTAGTCATTACTGGAGCTTCATCTTCAATTCCGTAGTCGACTTCTGATGTCCCTCCTACGCTTGCTCTGGATTTCTTATCCATTTCTTCTCGTCTCCTTTCATCTTCTTCCCTCCGACGTCGACTCTCTTCTATATCTCTCTTGAGTTGTTCTTCTCTGTATTCCTTTTCTAATCGCTCTCTCCTCTCTCCTTCCTCACTTTCTTCCTTGAGACTTCTTAATGCCCCAAGGAAAGCCTCTCTTCTTTCATCGTCCAAAACTTCACTAATGGTGATAAATTCTTTCGCGTAATCCCATTCATTGTTTCGAAGTAAGACATGTAGGGTATAGAGTTCTAGAATCTTTACACGAGCATTTAAGTCTCGGGGCGTATCTGTTCCCGGTTGGGAACGACGTTTGGAACCTGGGAATGGATTTGAGGTCGTTGGTGTAGAGGATTGGGACATAGAGAGGGATGGTGTATTTGATGTTGCGAGATATGTTTCGAGACGAGTCTGGTTCACCTTTTGGGTGCGAGCGTGAGCCAAGAGAAGAGTTGCTCTATTTTATCGTTAGCTTCTTCCTTTATAGTGGAGATATCTGGGGATTGAGAGTGTGCGGGGACCACGAACAAGTTTATGACGACGTCTGAATCTACATCCCCTTCAATTCCATGATATCCGTTTTTAACAACCTCCCCCCAAACTTCTCCGTCCCTAACCTTGGCGACGAGTGCCCTGAATTGACTTGTTCCGAATGCTTGTTTTCCTTCGGCAGGGTCCAATTCCAGAATCGCATTCAAGATTGTAAGGTATAAACTCCAGACTTTGATGCGAGTCGTACGGGAAGCTTTTGATATTGGGGCTGCGGATTTTGCAGGGTCATCGGGATTGGCGTTCTCGGTATCGGAGGGAGAGGATGTTGTGATTACTGGTAGAATGGTCGAGAGCGACTCAGGTAGACGACGCGTTAAAAAGAGCGTTGAGGCTTGACGATACGTTTTGGATATTTGAGAGGAACGGCGAGATGAAGAAAGGGAATTGGAAAGGGATGAATGGGACGATGAAATTATATGTGATGAAGATAGCGGATCTGATGGATTAATCGCCGTAATAGATCCATGAGAAGTCATGACTGCCGAAGAGTTGTAGAATTGAGAGTAACGACGCGAAAGAGTTGAAAGAATTAAAGACGAGTGGAGGGGACGTCTGGGAATGAAGAGATGAAAGGTAGAAAAGGACTAGGACGTAAGTATGTATGACATTTGAAAATGTCTCTGATGCTTGTTGTAACGAGGGAAACGGTTTACAGCCTCGGTCCACGAGTTATAGGGTATAGGGCGGTGTGTTGGCTCATGTGATTGGTTGAGGGATTAAGATTAATTATGAAAGGGTTTGAATGGAAGGGAATGGTGGTATAAAGTTATGCACACATGCACATGCACATGCACACCCTTCACTTCCAACAGTGATCATCACACGCACGAGATCAGGGCAAGCAAGTGAGGTGTGGTTTGATACATTTATACTGTATTTATATCTATCTATCTATCTATCTATATAGAATATACATATATCGATATCAAAGCTAGCTATAGTTATCTGCATCGATATTCATATCCATATCTATGGCTATATCAATGCATGATTTTACATCTTAATAAAGCACAACAACAAACCCATCAGACAATCACAGATACACATCAGACATCAGACATCAGACATCAGACATCAGACATCAGACAATAGAATACTCAAGAGTATGTATTGAAAGTAAAACATACAATACAAACACGATCAGATCAATCTTTCTTCAATCCTTCTGCAGTCATCTTGTCGCCTTCCTTCCCCTTTGACTTCCCTTCCATATCTCTTCCCGTGCATTCATCTTTCTCACACTTTGAGCTTCACTTGGGCACTCATCCTCGTGATGGACATTTCTCAACAAAAAGAATAATCAGATTCACCTTCTCAGTTTTGAGCTGAGCTTCTCCGCTTTTCTGTGGCAGTAAGTAGTCGCTTCCCCAATATCCTCTCTTCAAGCAACAACCAACGTAACCGCCTCCACCCAACAAACCTCAATATTTTGCCACAAAACTGCCGCAAAATTGCCACAAAACTACCATCAACATGGAGGTTCACAGAGAAAACTGGCAGCGGCTTTTGCTCCCAATCTTAAAAGATATTGCAAATGCTACTTTTGTTTCTTTCGATTTGGAAATGAGTGGTATTACTACTCGTCCAAAGCATACTTCACAAGAAAGAACTCATGACATTGGGAAACCAAGTCTTCAACAACAATACGAAGAATTGAAAGAGGCTGCCGAGACTTTCCAAGTTCTTCAACTAGGTATTACTTGTGTTGAGGAAGACCGTGAAAAGGGTGAATATACTTATGGTGTTCGCCACTCTTGATATTGGACGTTAACCATCTATAGAATATTATCTTGCTAAACCTTACAATATCAATCTCAGTCCACTATTACTCTACGATAGAGTCTTTGATCTCGATCGCAAATTCTCCTTCTCCAGCTCTGCCACCAACTTCCTTCAATCAAATGGGTTCGACATCGGTGCAGTATTCACCATGGGCGTTCCATATTTATCGGAGCAGGAAGAAGTCGAGGCGCGTGAACGTTATGATCAGAGAATCGAGAGAAACGCTGCAATTCCTAGCATTGTTTTTGACCCCAGTGATGTTGGAACATTGGAGTTTTATCGGAGGGCTAGATCGAGTATTACTGAATGGATTGAGGCAAAGGAAGTAAGTAATTTTCGATTTACTATTACTATACGTGGTCACGTTTTTCATTTTCCAGTCGATAGTCTTACGGAAGATATCCTATTTGACTGTTCGAGTCGGACTTTCGTGCTGTAGCTGTTGATATGTTGATCAAATATCCTCCGTTTCTAAATGCAGGTTTACCATTATTATCTTCAACTCGGAAGATAATTTTTTTGTATAGATGACACAAAATGTTGATGATTTACTATTTCCCATCATTTGCTAACATTTCTTTTAGCCTAAAATGACCTTTGTCAATGTGGATAATCCCAAAGGTCCTTTGAATGGTTTCCAACGAAGATTAGTCCATCAACTTGTCCGCAGCGAATTTCCACAGTGCAGATGTTTTGCTCGCTTGGACGGATCTTTTATGCAAGTTGAAATGATTGATCATGACAGAGAAGCAAGGGTAGGTTCTTCCAATTTCTTTAATCGCGTTATTGCATTTGCTACTGAACCGTCCTACGACAATTTCTCCTTTTTCACTGGAGACTTGACGTTCTACTTTACTAATAGTGCATAGTTTAAAATTGAGCAATTGAAGAAATTCAACCAGCGAATCGCCACTCAATCTGGAGCAAGATTCATCTTCGAAGCACTTTGTGGTGGCGACTTAATAGGTATCGATCCAATGTGGTCATATAAGCATGATGAGAACGCCCAACCTGACAGTGTCGATTCTTCACATGCTACTCTTGAGGCAGAGCTTACAAAAGTGACCAAGAAACTCAAAGAAAAACAACATGTCATTGTCGGTCATAACCTTTTCACCGATCTTTGCTTTCTCTATAAGACATTCATTGGTGATCTTCCGGCTGGAGTGGGAGATTTCCAATCTCAGATTCATTCCCTATTTCCTTTCGTTATTGATACCAAGTATCTTGCTACGTATAATAGCGATGCTATGAAACCTCGCGTTAACCTTAAAGAGCTTTTGATTCCGGTTAGTATAATGCGTCTTTCGATTTCATTATTCCCAGCGTGTAAATATAAGGAGATATTCAGTGTTTTTAATCTACAGTCAATCTCATTCCATTCCTTATGAAACTAACCCGCAACCTCTTAGTTTCAAAGAATCCATATGCCACTCATACTTCTTCACGAAAAACACAATAACTATAGCGCCACAAATGGAAATGCTCACGAAGCAGGCTTTGATAGTGTAAGTTCGAACCTCTCATATTCGTAGTTCCAGATATCCAGTCTATCACATCTACATTCTTTTTATCCAAAAGAAAAACGCGATCCTTTCTTTCTCCCTGACAGAATTCTAACTATCCATCCTTCATTCAGTGGATGACAGCCGAACTCCTTGTCAAACTTTCTGCTCAGCTCTATGCCGAACAATCAGACTCTCAGCCCCCATCTCAAGATAATTACAAACATGATTATAGCGATGACTATATTCCTTCGTCTTCGGATTCTGACTCTGAAGACGAACGATCCGGAGGCGCTTCTCTCTTCTCTCCTACCTCCAATTCTGCTTTCCCAACATCAAATGGAAATGCAGATAGACATCGTCCAGGTAATTGGCATGCAATGCAACTGAACAATCCATTTGCGGCGCTGGAGCTCGAACAGACGGGTAAAAATGGAGGAAAAAATAAAAAAGACAAAAAGAAAGTACAATTTGGTGACGCAGGAAAGGTAGAGGGGGGAATTCAACTGTGGATTCCGAATGCGGAACATGGATTCTGGGAGAATTATAAGAACAAATTGAGGGTTAATGCTGTCGAGGGAGAAGTCTGTGATTTGAGTGGTGGCGGGAGAATCGGTAATGGGGTCAATGGGCAAAGAGGAGAGAGGATTAGGAAGCAAGGGAGGGGGAAGGGTGGTTGGGCTTGAGCTAACTCAATTTGAGGGGCTCATGGGGAGTGGCTGCACTGAGGGAGGGAATGGGCTTGTAGGGGGACGGGGAGATCTCTCGACATTATCTCGATATTAAGTCACGAGGAAACGCACTGACGAATCAACGAATGGATGAATGAAGCGAGCAAGCAAGCAAGCGATATTTCCTGGGTATCATGGATAATTGGCGTAGATCTTACATACCTTACTCTAGAGTCTAGATACGCATGCATGAATCAATGAGTCGATGAACCAAATCTTACAAACCAAAATCACACATCCATCCATCCATGTGTCTGTCTTACCACGTTGAAAAATTGAAAAATACAATCACAATCACAATCAAATGCATTTCATACCACATTTGCAAATATTGACAAACACCTAAAATCTTACTTTGATGCATATATATCATATCCGTATCAGATCAGATCATTTAACCCCACAGACCTAGAAAACTAGCTAGCTACATAGATACCTATCTACCTATCCACAAGAAGGAGAAACTCTCAAATTGAATTGAAACGACGCGAAACAAGTACCTATGCAAAGCAAATTAAACTCATCTTGCCCCAAACGATCCTATTGCATTGTATTGTGATTGTATTTCCATCTTTCCATCCACATAAACATGAAATCCCACTTCTCCTCATCTCATCCCACGTCATCTCATCTACACAACAACTAGCTAATAACAAACGCATCGCATATCCACATATAACAAACATATTCAGTAAACCTTTTCGCTTCGTAAACTGGGTATACGCCGAACACTTTTCTTTGTTTTCTTTTTCCTTTTTCTCCTTTCCTCATTCCTCACGCGTCTCTGCATTTCCCCATATTCCTATCCATTCTTTTGGGCTCCCATTGAATGAATCAATTACTTGGCTCTTCCCCTCGTACTCCTTCCACTCCCGACTACATCCTTGGTTTTCCGTCCCTTGCCGCCTTTCGCGCTCTCCTTCACCTCCACTGCCTCTACTTCCTCTTCTACCTCCTCCGGTACTTCTTCCTCCACATCCTCCTCAACGACCTCTTCCTCTGCAACCTCCTGAGCTCTCCCCCTAGTGTTCCTCGTCGGTTTCGACACCTGTTTCTCGGGTTTCTCCTTCGTTTGAATAGGCAATTTAGTTTTCTTACCACCACGAGTTTTCTTGCCGTTGGTTTTTGGTTCAGGTTCTTCGACTTCTTCTTCAATTTCAGCCTGTACTTCAGATTCAGCTATTTCTACATCCGCATCAACAGTAGGAGATTCTTCTTCCTCGACTTCGACTTCAACTTCTGGCTCCGGACTTGCAGCTTTCGCACCTCTCCTACTACTTCTTCCCCTTCCAGTCGCTTTAGCATTCCTGGCATTTGACTTGGCGGGTTTAGGAGAAGGAGTAGGTACTGCCGCTTCAGCTTCAGCGTCCACTTCATTGTCTATATCTGCTTGAGCCTCCTCCTCAACCTCTTCTTCCTGCGGTGCGACTTTCTTGCCATTCGATTTCTTAGTCTTAGGTGTTGCTTTAGTTGATCTAGAAGCGCGTTTTGGAGGCGAAGATACAGGTTCATCTTCCATATTAACATCCTCTTGCTCTTCTTCTACCTCAACATTGCCTTCAACCCCAGCCTCATCCTCACTTGCAGGAGCTGGAGGTGTAGCGCTAGATGCATTCCGGGGAACTACCTTGGCTGATTGCTTCTTCTTCGCCGATGCTGTTCTTGATCCACGTTTGGATTTCGGAGGTGTAGGTTCTGCTTCGGATTCTGCTTGTGGTTCGACTTCATCTTCCATAACGACGTCTGATTGTTCTGCTTCTTCTTCCACAATGCGAGCTGATTTCTGAGGTGTCTTTGTCTTGGATCTCCCCCTTCCCTTGCCTGTTGATTTAGGTACCGGTTCTTCTTCCTCCTCGACATCGCCAGCGTCTCCTTCCTGTTCAGCATCACTTTCTTCATCTTCTTCCTCAGCCTCCACCCTATTACCGTCTTCATCGAAATAATCTCATTTACTAACACCTTCCAACATTTCATCTTCATCCTCGCTACTATCCCTATCAATATAACTCTTTCTCGCACTTGCAATGCCTCTTCCGCTCTTTCTTCTCTCTGCACTGCTGATTGCTGGAGTTCTTGGCTCTTTAATTTTCTTTGCTTTGGGAGTCTTGATGACTCTCTCTTTCTTGGAAGCTGTAGATTTAGGTCTCCCTTCGGACTTTTGTTTCTTAGCTGTGGGAAGAGACGAATCATCGATAGATTTTCGTTTCTGTGACTATCAGTAACATTAGTAAATGACGAGAAATGTGAGATTTGAGGTGAGTGTGAGCAAATCATACCTTCTTCTTATCCGCATTTCTGACCAACTTATCTAATTCTTCATCCAATTCCTCTGGTATGTAGTTCTTTTCTGCAATCTCTTGCGCAATACTATGAGATTGGAGGGCACCTAACAACTTGGCTGGAACTCTAACTTTAGCAGGATAGGATTGCATAGTCCAACCCTTCTTGGCTTCCCACTTCTGAATCACAGCTTGTGTGAGATCACTTAGAACGTAAAGATTTTTGGATTCAGCTGGGTTAATAGCATCTCGAGCTTGCTTGACACTTTGAGCATATTTGTAAATAAGACCTAGGTTATCTTCTGAGGCAACAGAAGACACATAGTATAGTATATAACGAGCATGATCAATAAGCTCGGCAGGGTCAGTGCTATAATCAGGGTGATGGGCTAGCAGCGATAAAAGTCGTGGCAGAGTTTTCTCCAACACCATAGTCTTGGAGTCGACGAAGACCTTAGCACGAGAACGAATCCATGTGATGATTGAGTTTTTGAAGTTGATTTCGGGTTCGAAAGCAGTCAAGAAGATGATTGTGTAAAAACGATCTGGAAGCTTATCCTTGACCAAATACTTTTGTAGTTTTTCAATAAAAGCTTTTCGGACGTTGGGGTGTTCGTCTTGTGCTACGAAAGATAAACGGTCGAACTGAGCAGGAGCTAGGATTTCGTCAAAAATTGGAGTAGTGCAGAGCTTGAGCATCAACTGTGCTGCGAATAGCCTCAAACGAGATTTATGGTGTCTGGGAGTGTCCTGCTGCTTCGAAAGCTCTCCATTGTCCACAATCAATTTGTTGAGAACCTTGAAGACTGGTTGCGCAACAGTTTTGACTTCTGCTTCTTCAACTGTACGCAACCTATTGACTAGAATTTTCAAGGCCCAGCATTTGGCTTGGCATTCTTCGTCTAGCTCATCATCATTTTGCCATTTAGGATCGGTATCTTTGGCTGGAGTTCGCACTTGCAGGAGAAGCTCTTGGGTGGTGATTTCAAGAATCTCATCGCTAAAGTCATCCGCAATTTTGGGAGATAACAGTTGCAATTGACTGATAGCTGCCAGCTTGGTCAAAAAATGGCCTTCACCATACTTCCACTCCTTTGTTGACTTCTCCAAAAGATCCTTTGCATGCATTTCCTTTCGATCAGTGGCAGCCATCAAAAGAGTGATCGCATATTTGGCTGCTCGAGGTGGTGTTCCAAATGATGCATAACTGACTAATGTTTGAGCAAACTTGCGATCCTTGGGAAGTGATTTCGATTCAGTCTTGCTTTTGGCAAAGACTGCACATGCTTTCAAAGTTGCCACGGTGCCTGGATCATTCTCTTTAGTCTCTGTTGGTGCCTCATCTTCCAGAGTCTTGCATAACTCCTTGATATTTGCAGTCAACACCTGTGGATTCTTTTCGGAAATTTCGTTCATGACCTCCTGAGCTGTAGCACCCAATCCTTTATCGTCAGTTCTGGAAAACTGTAGAATGGCAGGCAAGTGACTCCGATTGTATACCAAAAAGGCAGAACGGTAAATGATAGGCGTTAAAGTGTCAAGAAGCCCAGCCGGAGCATTTGGTGCTGCTTCAATGCGTTTAGAAAATTCTTTGATCGCATTGTGAACAGTTTTAAAATCGCTTTTAGGATCCATTGTGTACCGTAAAAGTTGATAAGTTCTTCGATCATGGAGCTTCGCGTACTTATGTAAATCTTGGCTAGTTCGTAAAGGATCTGGAAGAAATTGAAGAAGATACTCAATAACTGCGCCGAGTTTTTGTTTAACATCTGCGGCATCACCTTCGGTCACTCCACCGTTAAAATCCTCGCATTTCTTGATATAAGCAGCAAGAACATCGGAGTATGATTTCGTTCGGGCCTGTATAGCGAAGAAAGCTTTCTTGGGCTTGGGATCGAGAGATCGAACTAATAGTAGGATACGTTCTGCTCGAATTTTATCTGCATCGAATGGTTCATCGGAAGATAGCTGTGATTGAGAAGCGCCATTCTTCGAGATTTTGGCCTTGGAAGGTGGATAAGTCAAAGGTAAGAGCTGTTCGAACATCACATGATCCAAAACAACGTTCAGTTCTAAATCATTGGCAAAGAAACCTTCGAAGATTCTTGAAGGGATAGCACCCAATGATGCGATCACACTCTCGTTTCCTGCCGCAATCTCACCAGTAGCTACACCCCATATCGCACCAAGTGTCGTCATGGCCTCTGCTCGAACGGCAGGCTTACGGTCTCTCGCTCGATCTGCCAAATTACTAAGAACAGAGCCGGACTTGACTACTGGGCCATTAGGTACAAGTTTCTCCATGATATCTACCAAATTGAAGCTTGCAACAGCTTTCACAGCAGCAATTCTGACCTTCTCATCTGGATCATTTAACTTCTCCGCTAATGACTTGACCAATGCAACTTCGTCTTCTCGATTCAATCCGATACCTCCAGCCTCAGTTACCAAGATTCGTCCAATAGCTGTAGTCCAGGCTGACCGAATGATTGGCGATTTGTCATTCTTTCGTCCAATGAAGCTATGCCAAACAGATGGATGTGTTTGAGAAAAGGATTGTGGTGAACTGGGTTTGACGAGGATACTTTTGATTGGCGTTACTGGGTAGTCATCAAGTCGTACTGGAGGATACGCAGCGGGATCCATATTAGGTATAGGTGGTGGTCCCGCAGCACCAATACCAGAAATGATGTCTCCCAAGGTCTCGGTAGCCAACAAGCGCAATTGTATGTTCTCTGCCGACAATTCTGCCTCTACTTGAGGAATAACATTCTGTAAAACAGAAGGTGATGCGCGCCATAGTTCTCTTAGAAGTCTGTGGGCCTTTTCGAGTTCTTTCAAGTCCTGATCTGATGGTCCTGTTGGAGCATCATCTCCATCCGAGTCCGCATCATCCTTTCGGTGTCCGTTCGATTTGCCTCCACTTGTAGAAACTTCCATCATAACGTCGTTGAAATATTGACTGACGTAACGAGATATCTTATCAGAGCAATCATTACAGATCGTCTTTGCCATATTGTATGCTTCTGGAAGATCCTTCAATAACAGTGTAGATTGCTTGTCGTCGGCCTTTGCACCATGCTTGCCTTTACCTCCACCCGGTGTAGCAGCTCGTAGAAATTGCGCAACAATAATATCGATAACTGGTGCTCCCACGACTGGCGCTTCGTCGACCAAAGTAACCAAACATTGTGACATATTATATTCCACATCTTTGCTTATTTGCTCGTCTGTAGAGGACTTCAAAGAACCGGAACATATATCGAAGAAGGTGCTGAAAAGATGGAGCATGAGATCTTCGGCATTAGGAAGATCTGTCATCAAAACAATACTCTTGACTTCTGAGAGAGATGACAAAACATATTTGTGTTCGGTATTGTATGGGTGACTAGGATTGGCAAGGGCCGGTAAAATGATACCAACAAAGAAGGTGAAGATATTCTAATGAAGTTAGATCCCAATTTAGTAGTGTGAGAGCCCGAGAATGGTATACCTTAACCTGCGAACTAGTATATGGTGCATCTGGAGCGCAAAGCTTCAATATATCTACCAAGCAACAAGCTGTCCATGCCCTGACCCCGTTGTCCTTATGATTCAATAAATTCTGCGCCGCGAGCTCTTTAGCCACTACTGTCAATGATGATTTATCTATTTCCTCCTGATCCATATCCCGCAGCTCACTCGCAAGCTTCTTAAGTCTCTTCAAGAGAGTTTCGGTCGCAATGGGCTTTCCTGCGCGCCATGATAAAGCTTCATTGAACACTAAGCTGGTAGAGGGTTCTTCCGGTTCAGGAGATTCGATCGCACCGCGGCGCGGAGCCATTTTCAATTGAAAACTCCAATCGCGGAGTTGTACTTGTGGTAATTGTTTTCGTTCGAGTCAGTTTGAGGATGCGCAGAGTAATGGTGGATTAATTCGTGGTTGAATGCGTATGATGGTGGATGTTTTGAGCTTATTGCATGGGGGGGATCGCGTGTAGTACCAAAGTGCTCTGAGACGCGTTGATTAAGCTTTTTTGGGCAATCGCGCTACGGTTGAACCTTTCATAGCTGGATTTTGCCGATTAAATACGTAACATATCGCTTCGAATTCTCACCAATTGCAAAGTGTTCTCTGATTGATTGTTTGACCTCGACATAGACTATCTGTGCTTTTCTATTGTTTGAACTCGACATAGATGATTTGCACCTGTCGAATGTTTGAAGTTGATCCAGACTATCTGGTAACCTTGACTGTGCGTCGCCGTGGTCCATTGACCGTGCGACACCTGGTCAATCAGACAACAACCGGTCTTTCCATCATCTAATACGAGTATCTCATGCTGTAACGGATAGATATATCGTCTGCTCGGATGAGTGCATACTTCTTATAGAGAGTTTCATCTACAGCCTCAGTCTACAAGTCGGAATCGGAATCATGCTTGTATTCTGGTACTGTAAGATGTCACTCTAGAGCTTAACATGCTTTCATTGGGCCTCCTCGTACGGATATATGACTTTTATCCACATCCTCAGGATACATAAGACGTATTCTATGGACGAGGAGAAATCCAAGCAAGATACTTGATGAAAGGTAGTTTAAACTCTTTGCCTGGACACTGGGTGTTGGTAGCCTTTGGGAAAGAGCGTGTACCAACCTGCCGTTAGATTCACCATGTAAAGGGTATGATAGTTCAATATCCACGGAAAATTCCTCCATACGAATATTCTGCTTCCTTGATTTAGAGAACAATCAAGGATAACTAGGAAGCCAAGCTCAGGATCATGACACTGGACATTAGCTTAGAGACACCTCTCACAAACCAACAAGCCCACGAGTGAAGCAACTCGTCGACTTTCATCCCATGTAGATATTATATGTCTGAATCGAGCCTTATGATGATCCGGTTTGCTTGCTCACAACTCCCATGATTGAGATGATTATGGCATTCTCTATGGTGGAACGAAGAATGACTGCAATACTATCATCATCCAATCTTGTTTTCATGCCTCTGGAAACATCCACTACATAGACGATTCAGACATTAGCAAGAGAAGTTTTCTTCTAGAGTGAAAATAACGCTCCGCTAGCCCTTCGGGGACCACTGCCGTGGAGGCAGACTGTTGGTATCTAGGCAGGAAAGTTGTTCTTCATGTACATTTTGTATCGATACACATACCTGATCTCTGTTCAAGACCAAAGCCATGCACGCAAGATCCACTGGATGAGTATGACATGATGAGAAGGGAGTGAATTTTGTCTGTAGCCAGCGACGTCCTGATTAAAAGACATGTGCGTTCCTCTGGGTAGGTATCAATAATAAATCATAGTTACCCGTTAAGGACAAACCATTCTAACCAATCGAGCCATCTTCCAAGTTATCTTTCAATCCAGCAACATAGAGGTTTGATCAGCGTTACATAATCCTTCAATGAAATTAGCCAATTCAAGTAATAATTCACAATTCTGCAATGATTCTTTTGTTGCTGTTATGAATTCACCTTAAAAATGATTTCGGCAAAGATCTTCGGGCCGAAGCAAAGTCGCAGCCTTCTTCCATGGAGAATCACCTCAGTTTCTAAATAACAACCTCTCCTCGCGATCTTTCTCCCAATCATTTTCTCAACCAAAATATTAACACGCAAGACAAACAAAAATCGTCAAGTTGTTGATCAATTTGACACACCACATTCGTTTTTGAACCTCATCCAATTATCAAAATACCCGCATTGTCGTCTTCACATCCTCTTCCCCTTCTCTCTCTCCCAACCTCTCGAGAACCCAAAAGCGCTTTCACTTCCTCCAAAATACTAGGCCTTCTCAAAAGCGTCCCTCGAAGATACCTAACTTCGTCCTTTTCATCAAAAAATAGAAACAAGTCTCTTTGATTCATTAAAATCCATCAAAATGAAACTTCTTTTGAGTATTCCGCTCATCGTCTCTGCGCTGGTTGTTGAGGCCACCGCTGGCGGAAATGCAGGTAAATGTCACGTTCTGATCTTCAGACGCCAATTGTCAATTCTCTAGATAAGTTTCTAACGTTTGTTCATACAATATAGTCGTTAATCATGCCCATGATGAGGCTCGAGCCATATCCAACGGAGGTATTGATCTACCAGGAACTTCGCTTGTCACCATCAATAATGTAGTTGTCGCATCAACATTAGCTTCTGCTTTCGGCGACTCCTCCGTTCCTGCAACTGTCGAAGCCTCTGCAGCTACACCAAGTCTTTCCGATAATTTCCCTCCTGTTAGCCCGGGTCATACAAATATCCACAGCAGCACTTATGAGTCTACAACTGTTGTTCTCTCTACCATTACTGTGACACCACCGCAATCAGTTGATGTCACTCCTGTTACACAGACTTCCACTTCTCCTTCTGCCATTGATAGCCAAGGGTACGTCAATCAATTAATTTCCATGCACTTTACTGATGAAGCGTAGCGCGGCTCTTGTTTCTCCAGCTAATTCTGGTGCTACAATTACATCTGACCCGTATGTATACAATCATTGACAATTTGATGGATGGGAGCTGATTTGTTTCTTAGATCTCCTGCCGCTTCTGATATCACTCAGCCATTGGTATTGGAGACATCTAGCTTGGAGCCAGAGACATCTTCTTCAGCTGCTGCTGCCGTTCCACTCTCGTCAACCTTTCAGTCTTCTGTTGTGCAATCATCTATTGTTGAATCCACTTCAGATCAACAATACACTTTTGCATCTTTACTTACTGAATCGTCGGTTGCTCCATCTTCCACAATTTTATCATTGCCTTCGCAATCCTTGACGATTAAGCCAACACCACTTCAATCATCTGCACCTCAAACATTATCAGAAAGCAGTATCAGTCAAGTTTCGATTGCTCCAAGTCTTCCATCGGTCAGCACCACTGATGCTCCATTTCTCAACAGCACTATTTCAACAGTTCAATCATTGGGTAAGTCTGTGACTTATCCAAGCTATACAATTGTTTCAGCTTCTTCGTCATCCAGTCTATCTACCCCTATTGCTTCTGCAATTGTCGGAACACCACCAAGCAACTCTGCAAGCATTCCTACAATCACTCCACCATATAACAATGTATCAAGTACCGTTATCTCCGCTATTGTTGGCACTCCAAGTGTTTCCTTCAACAATTCTTCAAGTACTCCAGCATCAGACAATATTGGCACAACCTCAACTTCAGCTACAAGCACAACTACAATCACTTCAACAACAACTCGTACTGGTACCATTACTAAGACCATTACAGAGTCATCTGCTAATGTTACTTCTCAAAGTATCATTGGCAAATTTCCTGACACTGATGGTCCTTCCTTAACTGCACGTACCACAGAAACCTTCACTTCTGGTGGACGTACCTGGACTACAACCGAAACTGGTCCTCCAAGTACTGTTACTGCGTCTCTCATGTTGAACCCATCATATTTTGCTTCTAGTAATGGTGGTGTTGTTGCTTCCAATGGTGCTGCGCCATCTTCAGGAGTTTGCACTTGCCCATCCCAAGTTACCGTCACTGTCACCGCAACACCATTTGTCGTTTCAGGTGGTACTCTTACAGCTACTGGAACAATAGTTGCATCATCTGCCAATTCTCCACAGGAATCTAACGGTTCTTCATCGCAGACAGCATACTATCCCCCAGCCCAAGCATCATGGAGTACACACAATGTTCCTGGATTCATCGGTGTTACCATTCCAAGCGGGGGTATGTCGTATCCTCCTAAAGGATCGGCTACTTACTCAACTTTTACGGCCCCCATCAATTCTCCTTCCCTCTCTCACACTCACCCATACATGAGCATTGAACCCACACCAAACCTTAGCGCGTCCTACAACTATTCCACAACCAGTACCGGTAGTCTCTTAGGCACAGCAGTAGGAACTGGCGTCGGCACAGTCATTACTCCAAATTATGCCCCTACTACCAAATCATCAGTTGGTCTTCCACCAGCCGCTACTGTCACCCCGGCTATTTACGCTGGCAACGCTGACGTCAATGTCGTCGGCACCGAATCCGTCGCCTTAATCGTCGGTTTCGTCGCTCTTATTCTTCTTGTCTAATCTTTCAAAAAAACTCTTTGAAGAGAGGACTCGTCGAAATCTGTTGTAGAACAACTAGATGAATCGAAAATATGGCGTGGTGATGTGATACGAATCCTAAAGTGGTGGATATCCAAATATGAGGAAATTGCATTTATTTATTTACTTGCTCTTTCTTGCATCTTTATTTTAAGTATCTGACTACATGCCTTCAGGATTTTTCGTCGGACGATAGGATGGATAGGGTTTGCACGAGAATCTTGCCAACGGCGTACAGATTAGGATTTTAGAAGCTCAGATTACTTTTTCTTCTTTAGTCAATCTTTTATGAATCAACGTTTTTATGAACAGTAGAAGATGAACAACTGTATATTGCATGCGCGTACAAGGCTATGTGATAATATTTCATGCATATGACCGCTAAGAGACACTACTCCATTAATTTTGTATACCAGTTGATTCATTTTTTACTTACATGTGATGAAGAGTAGAAAAATTACATAGATATATGATCCTTCGTGAATTTGTGTTACAGAAATCTTGAGATAAAAGATTATATGACTGGCTTTCAAAGCACCCTGATCACCCATTATCTTCGCACTCCCCAAGCTCTCTACTTTGAACCAGCCCAAATATCATTCCTGTGACAATATTCTAACGTCCCTTGCAAATACGCGAACCATCTTGACGTGTCTCTCGACGGGCATTAGTTTACTCTTTCACTAGACTTTTAGATAGGTGAAAATATCAAGCATTTTATATTCTCCAATCATACGGACAGACCCAGCTCTTATAGATCTTTAAGCACTGATGCAGCCCCCGAAGCTTAAGAGATAGTGATCGTCTAGATGCTTGCCGAACATCTAGAGAGATGGAGAAACCGTCATGGTTGAACATCGTCTAGATCTATGCTGGTAGTAAGGTTGTCTTCCGCGTTTAATTTGATGAAGATCACTCACAATTAATACTTCCATATTACTGAAAATACTTATAGTATTCAATATAAAATGGTGAGTTATACAAGAGAATTGCTGCATAGAAATGAAGTCGAGTTGTGATTATAATTATCGTTGATTTCTCGCCAAACCTTCGAAGTCATTTGACTCGAGACTAGCGGCCGCATGTGGGGCCCATTCAAAGCAGGTCCCAACCTAAATTAACAATCGACGCGACGTCACTTTTTTTCCTCCAATCAACTTTTTGAAGTTGATCATGCATGGCATTGGCATGGCATTCTTAACTTTTCAATCTCTTCACTTACCACATTCATTATAAATTCCTAATTACGACCCTATGATATTTCTTTCTTGTATAATTGTTGTTTTCTCATCATGGTAGCATCCTCGTATACCAAACTCGAATCCGATCCTCCTACAAAACCAAGTCTGCCATGTCGATTCAGCTCGAGCCTGATTATGGGCGTCACAGGAGCATTAACCCGATTCTTCTACTATGGTCTGAATAATGTTGAGGTTATTGGGCTGGAAAGATTCAAGGCCACTCTCGATAGACGAGAGAACCCTGGGGAGAGAGAAAGAGGTTTAATTACTGTTTCGAACCATGTCAGCGTTATGGATGATCCATTAATCTGGGGTGTATTGCCCCTCAAATATGGCTTCAACCCCTCTAATCATAGATGGAGTCTTGGTAGTTACGATATCTGCTTTCAGGATAAGTCTGCGAACCCACCATTCATCTGCCATTACTATTGCTGATCAATTTACAGAGCACTCTCCACGTTCTTCACCTTAGGCCAAGTTTTACCTACACACAGAGGCGCATACTCCGAGAATGGTGGACTCTTTCAGCCTACAATTGCACAAGCAATACGAATGCTTTCCGCGCAGCCTTTTACTACACGTTACGAACCACCGACACAAAAGGCAAAGAAGAAGATTTCTATGCGGCCAAAAGATCCTGATATTGTCGATCCGTTCTCTTCCGGCGACCTCACGTATACTACAAATGGCGTAGATGTCTTTCCTGCACCCTCAGCATATACCTCACGAAAACATAGTTGGATACATATATTTCCTGAAGGACGAGTACACCAGCATCCAAAGAAGTCACTACGTTATTTCAAATGGGGAGTCTCGCGACTTATTCTCGAAAGCGAACCTTTACCTGAGATCGTTCCTATTTTTATTGACGGAAACCAAGATATAATGCACGAATCGAGAGAGTTCCCACGATTCCTTCCTCGTATCGGCAAGAACGTCCGAATTGCCTTTGGAGAATCAATTGACGGGGAGCGCATATTCGGAGACCTCCGCCTTCGCTGGCAAAAGCTCGTCCAATTGCAAAAGGAGGCGCTAAGGAGGAAGGGTCTGGATGATAACATCGAAATGGGGGAACTTACTGAAGGTCTTAAATATTACAAAGAGGCAGTTGCGTTACGGGAGGAAGTCACAACTAGGGTTAGGCAGGAAGTGCTCAAAGTAAGAAGGAGCTTAGGATATGAAGATGAAGATCCTAAGCAGGGTTTGGTCGAGACTTGGATCTCAGAAGGAAGGAGTGATGGTAAGAAAAAGAAGGATGGCAGTTGGGTTGGAGACACATGATGAGAAATGCTTATAGACCTAATGAATATTGATGAAACTCTTTGTTCCTGCTTTCTGATGTGACTTCGATCAGTCCAAACCAATTGGAATGTTCGAGGTACTAGTTTGAGAATAATCTTGAAGTGTGCTCTAGAATATAAGATGTATACTTTTCTATTTCATTCTTGTCATATGAATATAGTCTTCCCATACTGGGAACATTCAAAACACCGATTCGAGGATATTCTTTGCACATGATTGGGACTACAAGACACGGATTCGTCCTTATCTCATTCTTACTATATAAAAATAATTCTTCAATCCCCAAGTCAATTTGGGATACCCAAGAACTTGAGCTAAAAATGGTTTTGACTTCAACCCATGTGAATCCCCACTCACGTTCATGTTCATGTTCTCGCTTCGTCCTTCGAGTTACCCCTACGAAATCGTTCATATATAAACTGCTCGTGTGCATTACAGTGGTTGGTTCTTGTGCGCTTTTTTTAATTTTAATAATCGTTAGGATATGGTGGATTTTATGGTGAGGATTGCTAATGTAGGTAAAGCAAGGTTATGTTCCGGAGACGAATCTTGAGTAGGAGATTGTGTGGATGTGGATCTTGTTGGGGAGAGGATTGTTATTTACCGTGGGAGTTTGTTGTCAGTCTAATACCAAACGAGGGCTGTGAAGGTATATATATGCCAATATTTGCAATACGTGAATACTATTTGATGCTCAGGTGTTTGGCAACCGAAAAACTATCCGAATGCCGACTTCAACAGAACATTTGAACATACAGCTGGGCCCAAAATAAACAGAACCTCCAAAGTCGCTAGCATGGAAACTCGAAAAAAGCTGCGTTTTCGGTGAACTCTGAATTATCGTCCCTGAAATAAAACGTTCCCATCTCAGAATATACAGATCCCGACACAGATTCGAACACCTGTCAATCAGCATCGAAAGATTCGGTTTGTGGTGGAATAGCATGCGACCGGAAATGCATTCAGATGAGCCCATCTCGCTAATCTCGATTTCTCAAAACATCCCCTGCCAAGAACAATTCTTCATCCGCACATTCCAACCGCAGCCACCACGGAACGAAAACAACCTCTCCATCGCAACCGTGAACAACGAATGATTGAAAGCGTAAAATTTGCAAAGTTATATAATAATGCTCAGTAGAAGATTAATGGAACAAGAAAAAGTGAAGAATATCAATGTGTGAAAAGATATCACCAAAATTCTACACAATGTTATCTCTATTTATGTCACTGTTTTCCCTGCTCTCCCTCGCTACAAGCCATACCCTCACATTTCAAAACCTCTTTTCCTCTCCACGCCTCCTGATCTTCACACCCAACAGTGACAGTTATTCCATCCCGCCCCAAACAATAGCACCGTCTCAATTTCTTTCACTCTCCGTCCCCGACTGGAGCGGCAATTTCAAAGCAGTAGACCCTGATCGCTACAAGATAGAAAATCCGGGACTGGAAAAATACATTCTGGGAGAAGTCTGTTTTGCTTGTTGGCAGCACATCACGTTTTTTGACGTCAGTGCGATTTGGAATTGTTGTGATAACGAGGGTGTGCATTGGATGTGGGGGTATGATGGTGTTGGGAATGGGTCTGGGGAGGGGCAGTCTGAGCTGACCAGAGAGGATGTGATTGAGGGGGATATTTCTGGGTGCGAGAGGTTTCCGTGTGAGGGGGTTTATAATGAGAGTGATGATGTGCAGACGAAGACGACGACGAAAGATGCAATTTGGGTTGTTTTGGGGCCGTAGATGAATGGAGGAATGGGTATAAGAGAGCTTAGCGCAATCCAGGTGTTATGGTTTGAGTCAAAAATCAGAAGTTCGACTTGGAATAGATAGGGACAATGAAAAGCAGTTTGAGAATCCGGCGCGATGAGCTTGCATAAGTCGGTGGCAGAAGGGATTGAAATTTTTCATAAGAGAAAATGGCAACTACCACAAGTCATCGATTTCCTTCACACTGTACACGGATATCCACTCCAGAGTTACCATACAATTGCGTAGCGATCAGACGCCGATGTAAACAGCCCAATAGTCTTTCCTCCAATGATCTTTCCTTCGTGCGGTTATTTTTTCTTTTGCCAACTGTACAATCGCAATCTAAGCCTTGCCAAAGTACTTCAGACCATCGTAGTGGCTGGTCCGGTAACAGTTGTTGCGCCATCATCGCCGTCGAGTGCTCTGTCTGCGCTGAGAGCTGATTTTGCATTCGAACTAGAAATGGAATTGTGAGCTCTGTGCAGGGGCATTGATAAAAAGCATGGTGGGTAGAACGGAAGTAATGTCCTTGATTAAATCTTACATTTTATGCGCCTGATCATTTCAAGTGTTAGCTGTGACCAGAAGAGGGGGGGAATTGAGAATAAGATCAAAGACGAGTTGCAGAGTCTAATATGGTGGTAGAGAGAAGAGGGAGAAGTAAAGATTCCAAAATACACTTACAAAAATATTGACAAGTCGCATAGTGACGAAAGTCATAACAAACATGAGGAGGAAGACAAAACAGAGAAGCATTGCTACGATTTGATTTTTCTGCATATTGTCGTGGTGAAGAGATAACAGCTGTGTTGGCAGAATATGTTCGTAGGTGGTGAATCTGATGATGATGAAGGATCTGATGGAAATTAATAAACGTTGGGAGGGTTCAAATGTGAGCGATTGAAGCAGAACTTACTAAGATGCTTTGGATATGTTGTAACACAAATTTAAAAAGGGGAGACAATACTCAAAATATTGTTTTCAAAAGATTCGAGAAGTTTGAGTTGGCTTCATTCAATGGTTGCTGGGGGTAACATACTGTGGTGCGAATTGTTTATATTTACTTGCTATAGATCAGACGATTATGAGGCAAGGCTAGTCATAAGCCTCGTTATCTTCTGTTAAGGAGTGAAGCTTGGTTCTCGCCGACTTTCGAGAGAAGAATCGGGTGAATATCATTCTTTTCGCCGAGATCTTTGAAAACTCTCAATGCTTTGCTGATCTCATTCTGGCTAAGAATCCGTGATATATTTTCGGGAAGTGTATTCTTACTCTCAAGAAGAACGTTTGCACCGAAAAGGATTCTTACACATGATGCAAACATACTTGGCTTTGATGTCCATCCAAGAGGTCCATCATTTTTCTCCATAATTATGTTGAGCTGTCGGAGTGCATTCAAAATCCATTTAGCAAGATGGCTATATTGTTGCCATTGATATTCCCCGAATTTTTCGGCCTGAAGAACCTTGAGATCCTTTGAAAGAACATTACTCCAAATTTTGGCTTCCCTGACTTCATCAATGAAGAGATTTTGTTCTTCTTCAACAAACAGAGCATCATCTTGTTTCATTGCTGCTACAAGTTGGTCTTCAGGCGAACATAATCCTGCATAAGCGCCATGAAATATGAACTCATCACTACCTGTGATACGACAAATGACATTCCAGCTGAACATTTGGTCTCGTGGATATTTAAGCCTCAGCCATTCTGCGAACTCCTCACATGCAGCCAACGGAATTAGAGGCTTGCCTACAATAGAAGAAACTATCTGTGCTCCAAGCTCGCGCACTTCATCATCATCATCGTTGAGAGTATCGTAAAGGGCGATGAGACATGGGAGTACTTCAGAGCCCCACTTGAACTCATCTGGTAGGCAGGCAAAGAAGTAAGAAAATCCTTTTACAGCAGCAAAACGGGTATCGAAGTCCTATAATGAGTCAGCAATATTTCAAGACTCTTGGTGGAAGTGAGAAAGCTCACATTGTATGAATTTCCAGCTTCACTCAAATTTTCTGCTCTTGCCATGAAGTTTATCTGGGCGCTGACATTGCCCCGTGACTTCAGCCAGTTAAAAAGCATGAATGTACCGCTTGTCCTCATCAAAGCATGAGCTAAATGCGGTCCAGACTTGCCATTTTCAGAACCCATGAAATGAGCAATTTCTCCAATGTCTAAAAGATATTGATCCATATCACATTGCTTGATACTATTGAGCATTTTTTTGTACAAGTCGTAGGCGCTAGGCCCGCCCTTCTGCAAGTCTGCTGGGCTTACAACCACTGCATCTAAGAGCGCTTCCAAAACCATGATGTTCTGATTTTTCCAGGCTTGTAGCACGCATTCCAAGGATTCGGTAGCTGTATCAAGATCTATATCGCAATAATCGTTCAAAGCCTTCTTAAGAGCTTGTATATCCTTGGTCAATCCAGATATATATACAGCTTCCCGGGCGGCTGCTTGATGTAACAAAGCACCTCCTACGAGGCCTTTTTCGTGGGAAAGGTCAGTATTAACTTTGGAGTAGCTACAGCCATCGCCATTCAACAACATGTTGTATGAATCATGATTATCAATGAGTTTTTCTCGAGCATCATTGTCCAAATTGGAGGCTGGAAGATCGAGTAGGATTTGGTAAATGATGTTCTTGAAGTCGATATATGTTGCCAAAGTCTCTGGACACTGACCAAGGCGACTCAACGCCTCGATATTATCTTTCAGACGCATAAGGTCTTCAACGCCTACATTTTGAAATTAGAATTGAGAAATAAAAGAGAGTATCTGGTACTTACTGGGAGGGCCCGAGAACACAGCAAGGCGGCGTTCCAGAACAAAATTGGTCGTCATCAAAACTCCATGGGTGTAATTAGTAGATGGATTCGAAATTTTGAGAAGATTCTGTAGATCAGGTAACCAATTATCGTGAAGCATAAATGTACACATAGTACGGGCTGCTAGTTCTCTAGTATGCCAGTACTTGCTTCCCAAATGTATTGACACCCTTTCCTTAATTTCGTTACGAAGTAAAACTGGTGGACCAGCACGACGAATGATATCCAACGAGGGAAAGACAGATTCTATTGCGCCAATCGCAGGGGTATTAGTATCCTCCGTGCTTGGAGTCTCCTTGGTTAAGAGCTTTAGCAAGATTTCAGGCAGCTCTGGATATTTTTCGTATGAAAGTTTCGTCGAACGGCCATCCCAGCCAGCCTCGATAGAAGCTTTGTTTTCGTTCGTACCGAATAGACAATCAATAAGACTTCTTAACAGTAACAAACCACAATTTTGGATCGCCCATCTATTTCGTTTTCATTAGCACATGGTCACTTGTGGAAATTGGTGACATACATCTCGGAAGTCAAGCTGTCTGCAGCGAGCTGTAAACAATCTGGGATATGTTTATCTGATCGCTTCCCCAATGTAGAGCTTTTGAATATCTCTTTCACACAGTTCATTGCATGTACTTGAGGTAGATTTGTTTCATCAGTCTCAGATAATGTAACAGGGCGCCCAGCCAGAGATTTCAGCTCCGCCATTACATCTTCGAAAGCTGGACTTTTACTGTTTGCGGATAGTATTCCAGTAACTAGTGCGGGAATTCCTGCGGATCTGCGTGTTGTGGAAGCTTGCTCAAAAATGCATTTTAGTGCGCCCTAACAATTAGTTTGACTATAGTTAAGGTAAACAGGGGGGAGTCACGTACTTTGTACCAGATTTTAAGCAGATCACTAGAGTTATGGCATTGTGAAAGCTGACAGCATCTAGCAAATGTCAACGAGACTGTAGAGAAAGCACCACGATGTCGAAGGCTAGATAGTTGTTCAAAAGTCAAGTTTCCCACTTTTTTGAAGATTTCTGGATCCATCACTAGAGATCCGTCATGACGGCGATCTTTTGCTTTTGTTACAACAGTTCTCATCAGATTACTATGCGTAGATTAGCGTCCCAAGAGTCTATAACCTGATGACATGGTGCTGTACCTGGATTCATGAATCGCCCTAAAGCTATAACTCAACACGTCTTTAGTATCAATGGATTCAACGTCGTCAACTTCCTCGGGAATATGGCCTTCTGGCGAGTCGTTGCATAGTATGTCTTTTACAGCCTGCCATATACTGTGACAACTTGTAACAATACGACTTTGCAGGTCTTCCCATTCTTTTTGAATTTCAGCGGTCCCCTCATCCTTGGAATCATCTTGAGAGAAGTCGATCTCTTCCCAGATATAGCTTTATAACAACAGTTAGCCTAGTACCTGATAACTATCAATGAAGTTTACCTGATGGTTGAAAAGTCACTATGAATTGGAGCAACAAGAACAGCTTCACCCAAGTCTCTTTGGGCCATTACCACCTTTTTCTCCAGGCCAACGACGAGGCCTTCAACAAGACTTAGACGTCCCTTGACGTCCGAAAAGCCATATAGAATCTGGTAAGACCGTGCAACTCCATCCGCGAAGTCCGCGCGACCCGTACGCTTTGCAAAGCCCTCGGCACGATCAATAAACTCCAATAAAACGTCGAAGTCTGTGGAAGTCTGGGACTTTGAGGATCGAAAGTTATTGACACTGGCCAATTTCAATATCGAAGTGGCTCCACTTCTGACATCCTCAAATGGATCCATTAGCAGATCAAGAATTAGTCGTATAGACTCTGAGTTGAAGATACTTAGGGTGTGAGCCCAAATAGTGGCGTCAGGCGTAGTCGTCAACTTTTGATCTCCAGATGAACTCTCCTCCAAGCCAGAACGTAGCAGCAAGGATATCGCCCTTAACGATGTGATGTGTCGTTGATAGGATGCAGTAGGCACAAGCTCCCCTTGTAGGAACTCCAGAAACCAAGTAAGGAAGTTCTCATGCGCATTCAGTAGTTGCTGCGCATCCAAACGATCATTCTGACGGTCTTGAATTATCATACGGTCAATCTCTCTGACGAGGTAGGCGGTTGCACCCTTGATACGTTCTATTAAATGCTTGGTATTGCTTAGAACGTCATTGCGAAATTTCGCATCTGTATCAGCGTAGAGATGAGCCATATTTCTCTGCAAAAAACTGAGCGCTGCGGGGCTGAATGGCCGAATTGATGATGCGGACGATACTAGGACTGAAAATGCTAAGGATCGAACGGTATCGGAAGGATGAGTCAATAATGGGCCAATAGTATCTTCATGTAGAATTATGCAGCCTGTGTTTTTCTTTGGGGTCTTCAGAAATGATGTGACATCTGGTACTGTTAAAATATTCCATCATGTAAAGGCGGAAGGGCAACTTACTAGAATCCTCGACCAAGCCGGCTTTCTTTCCAACTTCTATAGCTGATAAATGAACCAGCGATTCAGATTCCATATCTTGTCCCTCCATATTCAAAGGCCCTTTTTGATTAAGATCCTGCAAGAATGCCAAAGAACCAACACGGTCGAGCTTGAAAAGAGGTGGGAGAAGATAGTTCTTAATATTCTCAAGAGCATCGGGATTCCTACTGAGACCTTCACTGATCCAACGTTGCCATAGTCTAGTATGATCTTTGGTTTCATCACTTTGATCCTGAGTAGCAATTTCCTTCGATACTTTAAAAAGAGACACTAAGAATTTTCCCGCGGATGGCGAGACCTCCTGGAGGTTCATCCATTGAAACGTTTCGGACACTATGATATCAAGTGTAGAACTAGGACTGGCATCAATGTCAGTCTTTGAATGCTCTAGATTGCATCGAAAAGTGAATAGAAAACCCTAAGGAAGGATTGGAGTTGTTTATCTAGAGATATTTGTCGCGCGGGTTTGAATGCCAAAAACACATTTGTAGTGTTCAATTGCGATTTGCACATTCAACTATCGGAGTTCATAGGTGGATCACTTACACATCTAGCTTATTGAGAAGAGGAGACTTATTTCCAGGAGTAGCGAGATCGTCAATGCTTATTATACCTTTTCCTACTAAGTGCTCCAAAATCTTGAAAGCAGGTTTGACCAGGGGTTGAGAAGCTTGATGACTGATGATGGAGAGCAATCGTTCTACAATAATTGCCACCACAGATTTCGAGACAGACTTGTTGGGGTGAGAATTAAGAAGAGATGTCAACAGATCTAAAATTTGACGCATGGATCGGTGCTGGTTTTTCTCGTTCCATTCCAAGTAGAAATTGAACAAGTCTAGACAAGTTTTCTCGGAATATGCGGCTTCCTTGAGGGAAGATGATTGCGAGGCTCTACACTGTTCAATAAAATGACACAATTTAATGCATGCGTTCCCGGAAGCCTGCGATATCACATAGTCAGTACGAAAGATCCAGATAGAATTGTACATGAAAACGGCGAGAAACCCCCAAAAGAGGCTGTAGCTAAAAGTAAAGATGGACCTTCAAAGGGAGTGGATTGTTGGAATGAATCTGAGAATTGAGGTTATGATTTTTATATTGAAACCAAATTAGATATTGAAATCACATCAAAGATGGAAACAGCGCTAGACAACGAAATAAAAGGCCGATTTTTGAAGCGAAGCAGGGCATAGAGATATAATGAATTTGAAACCGAATGAAGAATTGAAATAGGATTGGACAATCTGACAAAGTATAACATTGAGAATACAATATGAACCATAAAGACAGCTGGTCATTGAATCGTAGAAATTGCCTACATGTCGTGGTTGGGCAGCTTTTTCCAACAAATCATCAAGGCTACTTCTCGTAAGTCTGGAATCATAATTAGTAACTTGGCCAATTGAAAAAGATGTTGCAACATTACTGTGATTGACTTGATTCAGGTTGGTTTTCAATCCATTTGGGTAAAAGTCGTTCGTCGGTTGGAACTCCGGTACCAGGTATTGTTGACGACATTGTGTTGTATGAGTGATCGAGCGACTAACAATCAATCCTCAATCCTCGCTTCAGGTGGGCGAGGGGGGAATGATTTCGAATACCAAGTCAGTCTTCTCCTCCCAGGACGCTTTCAAAATATGCAGTCCAAAAATGAATGAAAATTTATATGAAGCTTCAAAACTGCATATCTGATACAAGATTGGAAGAACTAAACAAGACGGCTTCTTATGGTTCACGAATGTCGTCTTAAAGTACATGTAATTTGATCCGAACTACAATCATAAAAAGTTTGATGGTGGGTGAAATTATTTATATCTTGCACGTGAGCTGGCCATGCACGGACCCATCGTCATAATCGTTCAAGGAACTAAATTTTTGAATTTGAAAATGTAAGATATATTCAGTACTCGAGAGAATTTTTGATAGATTCACATATTATCGGTCAACAACCCAAACTCACGGTAATCGCGCCGATTTTAATTCATAATCGACGTTCTCGCACATCAATTCCGAAGATGTCATTCTGGGACAAGTTGACAGGGCGAAAGCCATCAAAGGATGCTTCTAGTGGCGGATCAACAACATCAAATACACCAACAGACACATTCACACCTGCACCTTTCAACCCACAAGAAGGGCAGGATGTCAGCTCTTTTCTTACAGGGCCAGAGCTCGTAGATCCATCACAACTGCATCCTATGGCAGGTTTAAATCAGCAGACTTTAGATTACCTATCTCTCGAAGAATCCACTCTCTCGGACCTTCCAGGATCGCAGTCTGCTTTACCCTCTAGAGGCTGGTCAGACGATTTGTGTTATGGTACCGGTGTGACATATTTGACAGCGTTAACTGTGGGAGGTGCTTGGGGATTACAGGAGGGTTTGAGGAGGTCAGCGACACAACCGCCAAAGCTACGATTGAACTCGGTGCTGAACGCTGTTACGAGACGCGGGCCATTCCTGGGAAACTCCGCAGGAGTGATTGCTATGGTGTACAATGGTTTTAATTCTTTTATTGGACATATGAGGGGTAGACATGACTCTGTGAACAGTGTTCTAGCAGTTGCTCTCAGTGGGATGATCTTCAAAAGTACAAGAGGAGTTCGACCTATGATGATTTCCGGTGGAATTGTGGCTTCAGTAGCCGGCGCATGGGCAGTAAGTAGATATTTGAACTTTTGCTCTCTCAACACAAATGTACTGACAATACTTTCAAGGTTGCAAGAAAAGCCGTATTCTAAATGACTAAATAACGACAAAACCCTTCTTCCATGACGAAACTCCGAACTTATGATTTCAAGATCCGCACACCAGCGAATATCCTCCATTACTCTAAAAAGAACAAGCTTTCTTCAGCGTATCAGCACATATTGTTTTGTGCTTTGTCATTATAATAGATTTTGTTAATTGGCGCGGGTTGCATCAGCGGGTTCATCTCTCCACTTTACCCAAGAAGGGCAATATGTAACATAGATGGGAAAGGTATGGGGAGTAATTCAGAGTCATCAAATTTCGGATCTGGTCCTGATTTCTCGAGAATGTTCTAAGGTTGTGTTGGTTGCACCTTCCTCTTATGAGATGAACCTAGCTCATCAGAACAATTCTTTATGGTGAAAAAAAAAAGCAGCAGAATCAAACTATTTAAAGTATTCAACCACCTCAGGTACAGCTCTGTGCATCCTTCCGTACTAGATGTCTTACAACGGTCATTGCCATAATTACATTGTGCTCAATCTTCTTCCGCTCATTATTTAAAATCCTCTTCAATATTTTCAGTCCCCCTTCTAGCAACTCGAATTTCAACAAACTCTTTGAATCCAGAACAGAAACAATAGTCATCACCATGAATTCATCGCCCCCTCTAAGAGCCCCTTCGGGAAGATTCAACTCGCCTGCTAAAGTTAAGCAAATGATTATCGATTGTCTTGTGAAAGAGGGAAAAGGCGCTCTAAAAGGTATTCCCTCTGTGGCTCTGACTGATCATTCGGTGTACGAACCCAACCCGGCTTTTATGTTTGCCACTTCCATGTCACTAGGAGAGGATGAATGTCTACAGTCCATTGTTGAGAAAGCTGCAATAGAGAATATGGAGTATGATAAGCTACGCGAAGAGACACGCTGGTATCTGAGACACCCCGAAGCTGAAAATATGAGAAAATCTGTTGAGAAGCTCCTTGATGAGGACATCTTAGCGAGAGACCTGTTAAGGAAAGATCCAGACATACTCGAAAAAGCAATTATAGCAAAGGTACAAATCTGGACTTTTGTTCTTGTTTTCTTTAGTGTAGATTCTACACCCAATCGTTATATATTTGCTGACTTCCAATAATGAAGGCGCTTCTGATTGTGGAGGATGACGAGCGAGTAAAGCTCGGCATTGAAGCTGAAGACGAGAGTCATGATTTTGCAATTCAATTAGTGACTTTGATGAACGGCTGGGGACAAGCTC
The DNA here is from genome assembly GCA_004379285.1 of Botryotinia calthae. NCBI lineage: Eukaryota > Fungi > Ascomycota > Leotiomycetes > Helotiales > Sclerotiniaceae > Botryotinia > Botryotinia calthae. The sequence goes on along the minus strand of PHWZ01000231.1, from coordinate 23,439 downwards.
CGCAGGTCAACCTGTTTTATTTCAAGTACAAAACACCTTTCGAAAGGTTTGAACGTACACTCAAGGATGAAACTCGAAACAGCATAATTCCACCCGAGAACATCGTATTGCCTGCTCTCGCTGGGCCACCCCCTAGTTTTAGAGCCGAAGAGATTTCAATGGGCAATGAAAATTTCGAGAACACATCTGGTGCCCGAAACACAAATCAAAATACTATATCGACAGAAAATCCCGAATCCATTCAGAATGCATCAACTACAGCAGGACGAGATCACACTGACAAGGGCTTCTATCTTGCGGATGGTCCATGGATGTATCGATTACCACATACAGGTAGAAATCCTGCTAACAAACCAGGGTGGTGCCCCATCAGAGATCAAGATGACTATATGGTTATGCTGGATAGTATCCGCTGTGTCAACTCCAAGTATGCAGAGTGGGGACAGTCAACGAAATGCAGCGTTATGATTATGCATGTAAGTACATTCCACTGATCAGAGTCAGTATCCAAGTGCTGACCATTATGTCTCAACTAGTCGTTGGATCGAGATTGTCAACAGAGATATTTCGATGGACGTGAAGAGGAGCGCGCTTATAGTGCAGAATGGGAGAAAGATCTGGAAAAGGCTGGATTCTTCAATGATGAGGATACCGCTAGTAGATACGGAGATGATTGGATTGAAAACTGGAATACAATCAATAAGCCCCTTCAGAAGCTTCCACGGCGGACGAAATCCCAGGTGCCTGGCAAGAGATAAGAGCAACTTGATTATTTCAAGTTGCATCGCTAGACTTGAGAGTCAGGAGTCTTTGGGGGGCAAGTTACATTTGAATGCTTGATTGCGCACTTATGAATAGCAACCTCCCTTCAAGAGAATCAAAGGCAGTGAGTTTACTACATGATGAATTAGAAGATGCTTGGAGTGTCACCACCTAAGTAGCGCAACTACATCAGTTCATCAGTTTATGTTATAACAATGATATGCTGGTGACAAAGGATACATTGAATGACGATTATTAGAGTCAAGAGCAGATAGGTGAGTTTGTTTGAGCCCCATGCTCCCAATATTGTGCAGTCTGAAGAATATTTTCAGTAGTATTCACTCAAAGTTCTAAAAATTGATGAATATACATAAATTCTATGCCAACAGAAGCCATGGTATTCCACACCCCGTCTCTCCCAAAATAAGTTTTTGTCTCTACAGGTTGAATTAATAACTCTCAATACCAATTTCAATGATAATTGGAATCTTTACAACTTTCGTGAACACCAGCTACCACACCTGGAAAGGTTGTTAATATGTGTCTCCCATGCTGGCCTTTTACAGATGTATATCTCGAGGAGGAGAAAAAGAAGAAGGAAGTCAGAAGTATTATGGTATTCGATCCCAATACACATCGATGGGTCCAGATTGGAGAAGTAAGTCAACTTGTTTATTCCTTCCTTTCTTGTTGCCCTCATTCTTCTCATTTTCTCCATCTACAAAACAGGTTTCTAATCATCTTGTATCTGCTACGGGGTTGGTCATTGGTATCTGTGTCATTTTTCAATACAAACCAGAAATTCACTTTGTCGCTTCCGTTCCTACCTCGAATTATTTCTTGTGTGATTTCGCAAACAAAAACGTTACAACTTGAACGTTGATCCATTCCATGGACGCAACACCCCAAGAGTTAATTTCTATATCTCAACTTCTCAGAGATATAGGAATCCACTACATCAATTTTACAACCAACAAAGTAATCTCAATACTTCAAAGCATTCAAACAACAATGACTGAAATACCCGTCCAAAACTTCCAACCCCAGGTTCCAGATACTACAGCTGGACCTCACGAACATACCTACATTCCACGCGCTGACGGTGCCATTATTGTTAATGGTGTTGTCTACGTTCGAGAAATAAAGACTCCAATTCCAGTCGTACCCACACCTGCTATGCAATCCGTACAATCTCCTAACCTCCAACAATTTTATGCATTTGCTGCAAGTTCAACCTCCAAACTCTTCTCTATTCACTTTGCTATCGCGCAAATTACGCATGAAATTCGTCCCTTACATCAACATAGCCTTTCTTGTCTTCATTGCTAACATGTCTTCTTCGCTATAGGCAGCTCAACAACAACCTGTTTATCCTCAACCCGCCTTCCAACCTTACCCCTACAACCCTTATCTTCAATTCGCAGGCAACAATCAACAAGTACCTTTCGGTGCAGGCTATGTTCCCCAACCTGCCATGAACACATACGGAGCTACCGGTAGTGAAATTCAATTGCAACAGATGCAGATACCAGAGGCGAGCAAGAAGCAAGATATGAAGCCGTCTGATGATGATCCTTTTCGCATGTATTGGGTTCGGGAGCTCGATGATACCTGGACTCAGAGAAATAGATTGACGATCGACAGTGGTGATATTGGTGAAATCAGAGTAAGTTTCATGCTTTGTTATGGTTTTGGTATATTGCTGATCAGTGGTTTCATCGTATAGTGGTATGTTACTGATGGCGTTTTCTACGCCGCCAGATTGCCTGCTTAGTTTCAAGGTTGATGGCAACAAATGATTCGAAGGGAGTTACCAAAGGGCGAGGAAAGATGACAATATTTCATCATCCTTCCAAATGCTACGAAACTCAAGCCGAACTCTCTCCACTCACTTTTTGAACCTCGATTTTTACTACTACACACCAATATTACGCAATGCTACCTGGAATTGAAGAATGAGAGGATGAAAGGGGCGATAATGATGATTTTGGGGAACAGCTTGTCATTACAATATGGGTCACTTACTTGATTTGGGTTTACTGCTTCATTTCTGCGCATGAGATATGCACTACTTCACTACTTATGATTGCTCATATTTTGCAGCGAATACTGGCTGCCGCCTGGATTTAAATCGTTTGTGTATAGACTTTTGATCAATACATCGCAACTATCGAAAGATTTTGCATACTTCCAATGTGATGATCTAATCTGTGGCATTTCCGTGAACATATGTGTGCAGGAGTCGTTGGTGTATGGCCAAAAAAGGAAGCCCGTCTTTCATCTTGAGCACAGTATTTTGGATACTGCACCCAGAACGTTATTGGTGATTCATCTCATGATCTGGAATACAACATTGAATTGGTAATTGACATGATGTGTGTGCGGTTTGCAGCACAGCCTCTTTGAGATAAACGTGGCTGAACTAAGACATATTGGGGTTAGTGCATTTCCGCAACCACACCTCATATCACATCTGTGTCGAGACCCAATCGACCTGAATAGATATTTGCAGCTTGAGAGTTGTGTACTTTAACAGACTGTATAGTTTTACAACTGATTTCCAATGATCATAGATTGACCCCTATACTTTTGATACAGACAGCTGACATCAAATTAAATGCTCGGTCACGAAAGTCCGTGAGCATCGGTTAGATGTCCAGTTGACGTTTCAAACATGGAAAAGGAAGGGCAAATGCGACCGCCACTTATGATATCTTAGTAGGGGCACCGAGCAGATCTTTAGCTTCCAGGGCTTGGAGCTTCTTATCATCTGGGCTCCATGGCTTTGGTCGTTTGTTTCGTTTAACTATTCTAGTAAATGTTTGTTCCCCTCATGCATGAAGATTTTTTGCCGCAGTACTGTTTCATGGAGTATTCGCATTGCCTTTCTGGGTTTGGAGCTTATTTAAGGTTAATTTCGCGATATCGGTGCAGCTGGTGCCAATGGAAAGATGGCGATCAGGCGTGAGGGATCATTCAATGTCAATAGTCATGCTTTCCTCTAACGCAAGCGCTGAAGGGTGTATTTGAAGGTCCACGTCCCAGGATCTGTCAATTTTGATGAGGAATATCAAGCAATCTGTTTCCACTATCCTTATCTATAGCGAAATGCCAGAAATCAGGGATGTGTTAAGGTGAGGCCCCATCTGATGTTCTTTTCCGGATCAATGGTGCTTCATGTAGGTCTAAAATAAAACCGCGCTCTGATGGGGCGATTTTGGAATCTTATTATTAGCGCGTAAGTTAGGACACTATTGTATCGCAATGACTTATATATCATGTATCCCTTGGATCTCTTCTCTCGTCGGACCGTTGATCGATCTCTGTGTTATTCATCATGGCCTCACAAGAAAAAAAGTCGGCTGGTCCGATGGCACTCTTCTATGAACGAGTTCAGGGTGATTGGGATTCAGATGCTAGGATGAATGGTGTTGAAAGCAGTAGTATAGATGTAACGGGGGGGATTTCAATGGCTAGACTTAGATCAGATCCGTTAACGGATCTAAAAGCAAGACTCTCACAGTGGGGCTTGTTCGCATGGTTTTCAGTACATGGGCAACAAGCTTATACAGAGATAGATCCTAATTACTCTGAGGATGAAAAGGATTCAAGAGTTCTGGATAAATCGTCTTTTGATGATGACGATGCCTACACAGCAGTCGAGGAGGATTCTCCATACCCGGAAGTCCGAGCCGCAGTCAAGAACTATGATGAGGATGTACCCGCGAACACAATTCGTGCTTGGACTATTGGATTGTTGCTGGTAGTCGTTGGGGCATCGATGAATACTCTCTTTTCTCTTCGATCTCCTTCGATCGGTCTAGGCGCGTTGATTGCTCAAATTATCGCTTGGCCTTTAGGTCATGGGTGGGCCAAAGTGATGCCAAAGAAGCAATTCAATACCCTTGGTTTAAAGTGGTCATTGAATCCGGGGCCTTTCAATATCAAAGAACATTCCATCATTGTCGTTATGGCAAGCGTAAGTTTTAGCGCAGCATATGCTACTGATATATTGCTTGCGCAAATTGCGTTTTACAAACAAGATTTTGGGTTGGTTTTCCAAGTACTTTTGGTTGTTTCAACTCAATCCATTGGTTACGGCATTGCTGGTATCTTGCGCAAGTTCTTGGTGTAAGTACTCTATCCAAATCTCTTTTTCATTGTTCCGACTTGAATTGTGTTGTACACTGGCTTCCCCTTCACTGCTCTACCTTCTTTGCGCACTTGTTGACGCACACCATATATTTTCGTCCAAAATTATCACATAAAACGCAAGTTCCTAAATAAGTATCTACTAACACACAACCCAGGTACCCTGCAGCCATGATCTGGCCCGCCAACCTCGTCAGCGTCACCCTCATGAACGCCATGTACGAAAACAACGAGAGACCCGATCCAACTATCTTCGGAGGTACAATCCATCGCTTCAGATGGTTTGGATATGTCACTGCTGGTGCATTCGTTTGGTACTTTGTTCCTGGATTCTTGGCTCAATTTCTATCGGTTTTCGCCTTCACTACTTGGATTGCTCCCGACAATGTTATTGTCAATCAACTATTTGGTGGTACTAGTGGTCTTTCTTTCATACCATTGACCTTTGATTGGACTCAGATTTCTGGATTTATTGGCAGCCCTATGATTCCTCCGTAAGCAATGTTCAATGTTGATTCTTTATCCAATACACTAATGTATATCATAGATGGCATGCGATTGCCAATACGCTCATCGGCATGGTTTCGTTCTACATGATCGGTGCATCAATTATCCATTATTCCGGCGCATGGAGTTCAGCATTCCTACCCATGAGTGATAGTGCTACATACGACAACACCGGAGCTGCGTATAACACTACCAGAATCCTAACCGAAGATTTTACTTTCAATCTTGCGGAATACAAAGCATACTCACCTCTTTTTCTGTCAACTACTTTTGCTCTCTCGTACGGGTTGTCATTTGCAGCGATCTCTTCATTGATTGTTTACACATATCTACACCATGGCAAGCAAATATGGGCTCAATTCCACAATAGCACTAAAAAACAGACTCCTGATGTTCACATGAAGGTATGTGTGCTTTATCTTCTCGTCCCCAGTCTAACACTGGGCATAATATTAAGCTTGTTCACAGATGATGCAAAAATATCCTGAAGCTCCCACTTGGTGGTACATGTCTCTCTTCATCCTAATGGTCGGACTCTCCTTCATCACCATCCTCGCGTTCCCCACCAACCTCACCTGGTGGGCTTTTCTCATTGCTCTGGCAATATCGTTCTTCTTCTCATTGCCCATTGGCATTATTCAGGCAATTACCAATACTCAAATTGGATTGAATGTATTGACAGAGTTTATCTTCGGATACTTGCAGCCAGGAAAGCCGTTGGCTTTGATGATTTTTAAAACTTATGGGTATGTTACCATGAGTCAGGCATTAGGGTTCGTGAGCGATTTGAAATTTGGCCATTACATGAAGGTATGCATTTTCTCACCATTCTCCTTCCGTGATCTCGTCTGGCAAAGCCCCTCGCTTATCTCTTACGCCCTTAGATTCCACCAAGAACAATGTTCATGGCTCAAGTAGTCGCCACAACCTTTTCCTGCTTCATCCAAGTAGCAGTTCTTAACTACGCTCTAAACAACATCCCCGAGATCTGTACTCCACATCAACCCTCCCATTTCACCTGTCCCGGTGGTCGCGTTTTCTTCTCCGCATCCATAATATGGGGTCTCATTGGTCCCCAACGTATCTTCTCTCCAGGCCAAATCTATTCCGCCCTGTTCTGGTTCTTTGGTCTCGGAGCCATCCTTCCCGTAATATTCTTCCTCCTATCTAAGAAATTCCCCAAATCACCAATCAAATATCTAATGGCCCCCTTGATATTCGGCGGCGCAGCAACAATCCCACCCGCTACTCCTCTCAATTATCTCAGCTGGGGAATCGTCGGATTCATCTTCCAAAAAGTTATCAGACAGAAATATTTCGGATGGTGGAGCCGTCTTAATTACTTGACGAGTTCGGCGCTGGATTTGGGATTGGCCTTGAGTACGATATTTATTTTTGTAGCTTTTACGATTAATGGGATAGAGGCGCCGGATTGGTGTGGAAATAGTGTTGTTAGGAGTACCCTTGATGCAAAAGATGCGGCGGTGCAGAAAGTGGTGGGCGTGGGCGAACATTTTGGTCCGAAGGTCTGGTGATTATTGAGGTGTTAGGGAGAGGGTAATTTTTTAACGGACTTTTGTGGAGGAATTGATGGGGTTTGATTGTCGGGGGCTTGCCGCTGCTGGAACACGTACAAGTCTTGATGATCAGAAGCCCGCGGCGGGGATTTAAGTGATCGAAAAGAGGAGCCGGAGGGAAAATATGTAATAGTGGTTGTTATTTCGCTTCTTGCATATTCTTAATGTAGTACTGTATCTAATGTCTCGAGTTTCTGACCCTTTGTTCTTGTTTCATCACAAGCGACGACATACATGATAGGTCTGCAGTATTTGGGTGGCGGTCTTCGATATCTCTTTCGAGACTATGGATTCGAAATATCGAGTCGAGTTCTTCAAACAACTCTATTTAGTATCCTGCTCGGTTCTGTTCATATGAGAAAATGGAAAGCTGGTTCTGCTAATTCCTGGGTTGTTTCCTCCCTTTCCCTGCTATCATGACGTTCACAATGATAACGCAAACAGCTTAAAGATATGTGATGGGAATAGATTATGCGCTGCATACATCTGGTCTGATGCAGCATTGACATGGATGCGGGCTCCGATGAGGAGGATTATCGCCCTTCAATCCCTGGTGTGGAGTCAACAATGAGTTCCAGCTTGTGGGTAATAGCTACATATAGCCTAGGAGTATTCCTGGCATTTGCACTCAAAGGTGCACATTCATAGTAGCTTGCGTGTTGAACATCAATAGTCATCAAAGGGTATCATTTCCTATCGTTTGCTCCATTCCCCTCTCGCTTGCACCGGATGGTAACAGCTGTTCCATGTAATATACAATAAGGTACAATTAAAGATTCTTTTCCGTTTGCCTAACGCCTGAAGATTATCTCCAAAAGAAACATGTCTAATACGATTTTCATACCCTTCGCTGTCGATAGAATCCCCATTACATGATTGCGGCAGCGGCAGCAGCTTTCTTCTCCGCATCTCTCCTCTTCCATGCATCCCTAATTCGAGGTGCAGCCGCAATTAAATCCTTCTCCGTTACGCGATCCCGAATACTCTCAATAACGCTCTCCACTGTACTGGTATGGTTTGCGACCTCCTTATCGTCTCTGAACTTCATATATCTCCATCTTTTCTTGTCGTCCATGTAACATTCTACTATTCGGTCGTTGAGCGGTTCGTTAAGTTCCTTCAACTTCTCCCATTCCTCTGGTTCTAGATGCATAGTTCCATACCATTCATCCTTTCCATTGCCTGCATTGACAGATAGGTTGCAAACTGGAATGGCATCATAATCAACATATGGTTCTGTATTTCCTTCTGCGAGGTCCATAGCATCAGGTTCAACGGTGGGGAAATCAAGCCCGAGTTTAAAATCGATACTATTCTCATTTTCGGGTTTCCATTTCAATATATTTTGATCTGTTCCATGTTTGTATTCCGAGCTCCTGCATGTGAAAATCAAGCCATCGTTTCCATGCGGCAAGTTTGGTAGGGTTTGTCGAAACATCATTTCCATCGCATAGCCAAATTCCATTCGTTTCAACTCCATCAAGAAGTGGAAGTAAGGTATCTCTTGAGGGAAGTTGCGCAAGAGATCTTGGTAAGGCGAAAAGATCCTTTCCGAGAAATATGCAAGTCGTTTGTCGAGTGTGCGATTCATAAGACTGTTTCCATCCAACACCATACAATCGAAGACGAGGAATTTCGGCTGCATCCCATTCGGTGTCTTGTCCATAACCAATTCTCCATCAATCAAAGTCTTTCTATGGAATCCTTCGATGTCGCGAGGAATAGGAAAATGAAGGCTTCCTTTGGGTACATACCAGTAATCATTCCTTCTATCGATCAAATAATGACATTCTTCGTGGGCCTCATCGTCGGTCAGATAGAGTAAGTAGCGAAACCCATCTGATTTCTCGCACACGTAATAATCTTGTCGCGTCAATTCATCGAGATGACGTCTGGTGAAACTGACAGGCTGTGCGCCGGGGAAACTGGGATTGGATCGATTGAGTAGCTGCGCGACTTCTCTTCGCATGTGAAATAATATTTCGCCCTGTGCCTGGATACCAGGGGCTTGGATGTCGTGGACCGGACCGCTCATCTTGTCGAATGGCTATGTATGTGGATATTAATATCGATATGGGATTGTATAAACGCGATATATTGTTAGAGCTGTTCGAGGCTGGGCTGAGTTGTAATAAGTAGAGTCGTAGTTCAATCAGATCGTTTGCTGGAATTTTTAGTGGTTTGGTAAGGCTGAAGATCAATCGGCATTTAGGTTAAAGTTTTGACCGATATGCTATTTTCATGGGCTAGAACCAGTCGCTAATGGCTAGGTACTACCATTTCATTGTTCTAGATAAGACAGTTTACATTGGCATTATCCCATTGTCTGAGAGTTCTATCTTGTAGATAGATATAATAGATGTTTAAATGTGATAGACTTATCTTTTCTTTCTACTGTATTATCTTTGCCAATCCTTCTATTTAAGTTATCCACAGCTTCAATGAAAAGGGGCATTGAGATGCCTCTTTCAGCTTGTGACAACGGCTTTAGATATATATCATATATTGGTTCTTGAGCATTTCCCTTTTCTCGTAAATCATCAATCGATGAAGTAGTATTGTAGCAAACTACTACGTATCATATTGCCTCAGGGATGGACAATATCACCATTCGTCTATCCCTCTCATCTGAAGTCTAATTTAGTCCTCTCTCCTTGGAGCCTCTATTCCTAGACGAATCGCTTGTATCGGAAGCGCTAGATATAACTGAAAGGGAAGTATTCTCGTGGGATATTTCATTCTCAGCGTCACCCATAAGCTTTTAATTCCTCTCTTTGGCGCTTTCATCCTAAAACGGACTGCTTGAATTGGAAGCATCTGATTTGGCCGAAGTCGAGGCATTACCGCAGAATATGTCGTTTACAGCTTCGTCCACCAATTTTCTATCTCCCCGCATGGAAGTTTCTTCTATGTGATGAACGGTCTGGATTAAAGCTCCTAGTTTCACTGAAATGAAGACATCATGGTCGGTCACATCACCGGCAATCCTTCCAATCCTGGCATATTGCATCTGAGCAACCCCTATCTTCGCTAATCCCTACGTTGTAGACTTTTCGAGGCTTTTCATTTACTCGCTATCATTAGTAGTCTTTGTGTAGTATAGCTGATTTTTTAAAATTGAGGATCTTTGTCCATTGAGGAACTGGCATTCGTCTTTCGGGCACTGACATTGAACTAATCAAAGCATTGTGAACGGCTCGTACCGTCTCCTCCTCTCACCTCACAGCCACATCCGTAACGTAGCATCGAACCTCAAAAATACCCCGAAGATATAGATTATACATCAGTAGTTGTATTCTTAAGCCTTGCTGCGTAACAGTGATCTTTTCAAAACCGCCACCTCGGTACAACATTACACAATCATATAAATAAAACCCTATGCATCCTATTCTATCAATCTAGACATCCCTTCCATCTCCTTCATCCTCTTCCTTCCTCTCCATGCAGTGTGAGCCTGACGAAGAAACCTCATTATTTTAATTCCCAACACGAGAACCCCGAGAACCCGTACCTGACATCATGAATCGTATCTCGTATTCTTGCAGATCGTACTCTGCGTTGGAGGCTTGGCGAAGAGGATGGCAACGAACAAACCAATGAGGTGAAAGAATCATCAAAGATTACTGGAGATAAAGGTGGCTAGGAGATCGACATTGCGGATTATGCTTGTTTTGACTGTAAAATGTGCAGATTTTAGATTTGGACGCTGTTGTGTATGGTCTGTAGGATATGTGAGATGATGTATTAGGGATCCGGGACGGGAGTGTAAGAATGGGATGGGGTACGGAAATTTTGATATATAAGAGTAGGGGTTCTGCTGCGTTGTGAATCTTGAAGATCTTTAACACAAGTGATATCAATTGAATTCGTTAATTACAACATCGTCTCTTATACAACCATACCTCATCACTGTACCTAACACAACCAAATCTTCCCAAAAACTCCCATAAAAAAAATACGAAAATGCGTACCTCCCTGCATTCTATCTCAGCCCTCCTCGCTCTCCCTCTCACAACCTTGGCCGATTTCCATTACGGATACTCAGATTACACAATCACGACTGCCACAGGAAGATATGCCATGATTTTACCAGCGTCCCAGACGAACTGTACCCAGGCATATGATTTCTATCCCAAGGGACCTTTTGGTTTTGAGGTTCCCACGGGCCAGGTGAAGGGTATGTTTTTCTCCTCTCGAATTCTCCTACCGAGCTTCCCTCATTCTTTTTCGTATTTCTCCAATCTCCAAACTTCTCCCCGAAGAAAAAATGATAGAAACTGACACACCACCAGTTGCCATCTGCGGCGTAGAAGTCAATCTCAACGTGACCTCGGGATCTTGGTACACAAGCTCTAGAAATATCCTGGAAGGCAATTGTACAGCCGTTAACACGACGAACCCGACGGCCGGAGTGAGAACCCCAGTTTGTATTATTGGGTACAACAGTGGCTCTAGCTATACGGATATTTGGAGTTGTCCGGGAGCTGTTTGCAAGAGTGAGTTGTAGAGAATGAAGTGGGAGATAGAAGAGAGAATGAGTGGCTTGATAGAATCATGATGGAGAAAATGGCGGGAAAGTCATCATCCGATATAGATGCTGCAGATGATGGACGGGCCGGTGGTTGAATTGGTGGACGAAAGCATCAAGGTATGCATATCATCGTGGATACAAAAAGTTAATGTTCTAAAGTAATGTAATAAATAAAGACAATGAGAAATGAAATGATGTCCGAAATCTGTCTGTACGAGGGATAAATCATCATTGCTGGAATAGGAAATGTCTTTTTCTAACAATTAAGAGATAGTTTTGAAACTGTGGATATGTTAGCCATCTGTAAATGCCGATTCTTGACAGTTAAACTTACCTACTATGGGCACCCTAAAAAGGCTTTATTGAAGTCACCTGCATACCTAGCTCGACGATCTTTCCGTCCAGCGTCCTGTCTTCTATCTCGAAGATCTCTCTCAAGCTCACAACATCTACTACACCCTCGCTAAAATCTTCGTACACCAAATAATCAACTCCTTCCTGTTGGACCTTATGCGGAGAGATCAATTCCTCATTCACAGCGCTGCTTTCTTTCATCCGCTCTTGTACCTCAGAAATCAAACCCTCGACTTCCTTGATGAATTGATGGTCTCCAATGACGTTCTTTATCTTTTCTCGCAAGTTTTCATACAGGAACAATGCATCCTGGAACTGCGACAACTCTTCATAACAATCACTTAGCCTTTCACACGTCATTTTCAAACTTGACCAACTCTCCCAACCTTCCTCTCGAACGCCACTCAAGAGACATCTTTTATACATGACTATTGCTTCCCTGAAATTACCGCACTTCTGTAGAACATAACCTAGATTATAATGAGTCCTGGCTTGCAAATGACAATCATCTGCTTCGAGCAATATATTTTGGAAGACATCGATAGATTCCGATATCATGCCTCTGTATAAAAGAATGAAGCCCATGCGCTCCTGGTATTCATAATTCCAATAGTGTCTCTTACCCAGTGTTAATTCCGCGTATCCCATAACATAAATACATATACTGTGAGCTTCTTCAGCCTTTCCGTCTTCCGACAGAACGTCGATCAAATGGCTCATATTGTCGAAGTAAGTATTACCTAGGCTTCGGCCATGTTTACTAGTTTGATGGATATTGTACCTATATAGCTTCTCGGCTTCTGAATATGAATCTGTATTTTTTTTTTCGATCAAAAAAGCAAGAAGCTCGAGTGCATCGCTTGTAATCTGATGATTGCGGTCCAGATTCTGGTTATTCAAGACTTTTTGTATCACTAATCGAATTATCGACTCGGCCTCTTCATATTGACCATTCTGGTACAAAATATAAGCTTCGATGTAGGAGAGTCGAATGTGGAAAGGGTGTTCAGAGCTCAATTGCGATTCTTGGATCGCTTCACGCAAGCTTCGAGATAGGTATGATGTCGCGTCTAAAAGCTTCCTTTCCAACAAAAGCTCCATGACAAAGTCAAGATACACCTCCATTATTTTGTAACCATTAGGGCAGCTCTCCTTCTGCCTTGCAGCTAGGAGTCGGCAAAATAAACGTAAGCAGCCTTCCCTTCTTTGCTTGCGGAGATTTATCAAATGCTCGAGACTTAAAATGATTGCTGGATTATGGTCTGGTAAAGTCTTCCTAAATTTCCGAAGCTTAAGTTTCCACTCTTCAAGATCTTTGTCCCACATGTCAATTAATGGGCTGGATGAAAGTGGAAGCACCAGTCCGCGCCGAGAACCACGCGTGTTTTGAGAGGTTGGAAAGAGATCAAGCTCGAACAACGGACTCCACGGAATTCCTTTTCCTGGAATAGTTACGGGTTGTACCAAAGCATTAGGTATGTAGCCGTATCTCATGTGGCTAGAGAGAGCGGATATTGGTCTAGTTGTTCTTCCGTAGCATTCTATATCGCTGCGAAGCTCATTGCCGGAGATAGTCTGTTTCGTTTCCATGACTTCGTCATCCAGATCTAGCGGTGGCATGGAGGCTTCAATCTCCAACCGTTGAAACAATCGAGTCAATCCGAGAGATCCATGAACATCATTTTCCCGACTGAATGGCAATTGTTCCAGATCCATAGCGCTACTCTCCTCGGTAACACCTAGGATTTGAGGTACCTGATCCATTGAAGTGGTTCCATATGGGTAATCTGATATAGATAGTTGCTCTTCGAGTGAGAAATACGGCCCAGCAGATTCCAGTGAGATATTGGTGTCTTGATACGAAACATCTGAATGCACCGAATCAAACATTAGAATACTATAAATGGGTAATTATCTTGAAGAATATCAAACCTTGAGACAATGGGCTTTCATGTGCATATCTTCTCTTCAGCCTCTGGATTCTTTTGGGATCTGAAACACGTTTGTCTCCAATAACAAACTCCGCGGTGCCGTTTTTTCTGTTATTTTGAAGAAGGAGCTTCCTTTCCGCCTTCCTGAGATTCTTCTTCAAACCCCATTCCTCCGTCTTTCGTGTGAATTGACGTTTTCTATAACTATATTATCAATATCTCTATTTAAATTCCACTCTATCGACAGAAGCAGAGAAACCTCCAAATGATACATCTCATCCTTCCCGCTCAAAAAAATCGTATTAGAAACCTGGCACTTACGTAGGGCAAAAATTGAACCTCCTTGAGAGCTCACGAGCAACATTAGGGTACGTCTGATTCTCGTCTATATACAATTGCTGTATGATTGGCTTGAACTTCAACCACTCTTCTCTCGAGAAGACTTTGTGTCCTCCAGTAGATAGTGAGGACTGTGCTTCGACATCCATAAGCATATGATTCTCGATAAATGTTTGGCCTGACATGATGTTGATGTGAGGATTTGGTAAAGGTGAATGCTCTGGAATGATGGAAAATGAAAAAGTGCTTCGTAGATAATTATTTTATCCCCAGTATGTGAGACCTGCTATGGAAGAAACGCTTTCTGCGACGCCAATTGAAGAGTAAATTTTGCTAGACTAGGAATTACAGAAAATGGAAATACCCCGATACTTATCAGTCAATTTTGCAGAGCCTCGACTTGCGATGCATTCCAATGGCTGACCAAAAGTCCCCTTCCAGATCAGGCTTCCCAGACCATACTGCACTGCGTACTTATCAACAAAGTAAGCCAGCTCATGCACGAGTGTTTGTATCCGACATGGCGGTGGTTGAATGCAAAATGAATGATTGGGTGAGATCAAAAGTCCCTCACTTATTATTAGCCGACCTTGAAAATCGACTTTGTTAATTACGCAAGGCAAAGGTAGGACCTGACAGCAATATGATCGCCAACTCTCTTCCGACAAAAAAATTACCAGCAATGTAGAACAACACCAAGAGTTATTGTTTTCTGTTTTTTTTTTTTTTTGAATTAATAATTCATAAATGTGTAGTATTTGGCGCAAATGAGCCAGTTGGAAGTCTAGATTGATGTATTATACTTCTGCAGCATGAAAAAATCCCGACTATAATGTAACCAATAATCAATCCAGTCAAAAGATTCAATCCCATATGTTGTCTAAAAGTACAGACTATTGGACATTTTACTATCGATATAAGGAACATTGCTCTACGGTGAGGATATGATGTTGTACAGAAATTGCTTTCAAATCATTATGATAGCTCAGTTGTGTGCGTGGAAGATATATATAGAGATCGCCAGAATTCGGAAAGAGACCTCGACCACTAGATTGAGCGCCTAGGCGGTTCTTGGCGTCTCGCGATGGATAATCAACAAAGTCATGAGGTTACACTACAAAATTCCCCCACATGAACATGTAGGGTTACGAGGCCGAGGGACTTTAGTATTGGAACTGACCAAAAGTCCCTCACAGCAACAGCAATATTGTCTGGAATTAACGAAGTTGCAGCCGTAGAATTATCTCGCCAAAGTGTTCATATTCCCCCTGCACGAATATGCCACAATTGTTACACAACACAGAAAATGTGTGAAAAGACAATCATGACTGTGGCCCATCAAATGCGTGTTTGGCAAGGTCAAAAGTCCCCGGCAGCATGGAACTTTGGTAAGTGTCTTGCACAACTTCCATCCGCCCAATTCCTGGTCAATCCGTATCTATTTGGGCGAAAATGAAGACCTATGCCATTTGGATCTGGGGTGACAAAAGTCCCCAGCTGTTGACAAGGTTGTGAGAGTCGCCTTTTGACATGGTAAACAGCAGGAGGATGGAGGCTCTAGTAAGAAGATGAAATCTCATATAAAGAGCACTTGCTTTCCACTCTATCTGCCTGCATGCTTCAGAGTCTTCCCATCTCAAAACAACTTATTCCACATAAATTCTGAGGAAACCAAACCTTCCACTTCCTCGTCAGAAGTCTCATTGAAAACTACAGCCTTTGATCGGTCCACCCTCGTGTTATTTGCTTTAGACAAATTGGGATATCGTTCTTCTAAGATAAAAGAGACCAGAAAACGCAGTCTCCCGATCAGAAAACCTCAAAACATATCTCCAGGCCATAGCTCCGTCATAATGGCCAATTCACCATACTATCACCAATCGACTACTCAGGTTTGTTCTTCTTGATCAAAGTTGATTCATTTACTGATGCTTTATTTAGGCAACTCGGTTTCAATCTTCGGACAACGCAAGTACAGCTGAGTATACAGCCAATGGGCAGTGGGCCAACTACTATATCCAAAGTCAATTCACAGAAGTCAACCGTACTGTACCTACAATGAACAGCAATGTTCAAACCCAAACTCACAAGTCATACACTTCCTCTTCGACTATCAATACGGACTCAATGACGCCAATGGATCACTGGACTGCCGAAACTCCTCAAGAGGCTTCTTGGAATGCAATTGGAAGCGTTGCTATCTCATCAAACAACACCGGATCCGGATATTCAAACAACCATGTTAATTACCAACAGCAAGCTAGTGAAGATTGGAGTATTTGTGGAAATAAATCAACTAGATGAAAAATAATTGAGGATGAGCATGTGAGTGATCAATTCCGCAGACTGCTCTGTTTGTCTTGCCCAATGTCTAACAGTTGCACTAGCATGAATGCATGAGGACCGATGTTTTAGGATTGCAAGATGGCACTCATTTTCGATGTCATTTCTATCGTCATCTCACTTTCGATAATCGTGTTTTTGGCCAATTGCGCGCAGTGTAGAAGTTTCCAGGGTGAACAGCTCTGAGGATATTTATGGTCTAACTTGGGAGCCGACTCGCTTTCTTAATATTAAATGGTTCTTAGGGGTATGTATATTAAGTTAGCATGTTTCTTTACAGCGAGATGAATTTGAATGTTTTATTCTGCACGAATGACTTTTTGAGATATCGATGCAGTGATAGCCTAGCCCTATGACCGTGAATAAAGTTCATTTTCGTATAACCCTGCATGTATGTATATATGTATATATGTATAGAGAGTCAACGTATCTGAGGCTTTCGTGGGTTCAATTTGTTTGTTTGCGGTTGATGTGAGAACGGTTCTTACCCCTCCCCCTGAAAAAAAACCTAGCAAATAACTGTTAGCCTATTAGCAGGGTCATGCAGCTTCTTCATATCTTCTCTGCTTCACTTAACTAGTTTACTTCTAGGAGCTTATCCACTGTATTTCTACTCAGGTTCCAGTGCTTCATACTTTCAAGCCCTAGTCGTGAGTGAGGGGTTGCAGCTGACTCATTAAGCGAAGCGAGGTAACGCATCTCTGGTGGGCGATCCCCTTTCCATGATGATATATACGATACATCAGTTATATTTCTAGAAAGTTTGGCATGTTAATTCACAATCATTTTATTCAATTTGTGGTCATCAATCCGCTCGCAGGATCTTCTTTGGTGTTACTTCAGCGTTGAGATTTGAATCCTTTCGAAGACCTTGCTCGAGATAATGCCGATACATCTGCAGTTATAAGGGAAGAATATCGATCTAATAGTAACAGAAATAGCCAATGTTACTTGACAGGAGCATGTTAGTCTTGTAGTATATTCCTCAATTTGACCTCATGAATTTGAGCAGATCAAAATTAAATTGCCAGGATGGCATTGAACACTTACTTACTTGGAATTTAGGTTATTTCTTAATTTGTCATCTGAAAAGTGAGGATATGAAAGATTTGGTGTCGTTTTCATCAAACACATAATCCTCTCCCAAGAAATCTCATTTGTGCTATGTTCAAAAAGTGAATGAAGTCATTAGCTGAGGATTCACTAGTCTTTTAGGACAATGTTTTAAAAGTTTCAGCCTTTCATTAGCTCTCTTGCACACTAACATAATGGTTGTGAAATCTCTAATCATAGTTTGGCCGTATATCAAACAGATAAAAGTATTCCCTTCAGCCTTGCTTTGATTTTATCTTGCTTTGCTCCCCACAACAAAAATACCACAACGGCCAGACCTTTGTATCTCAAATTTCTCAATACAGCCACACAATGTCGCACTCGAATTTTACTCTTAATCCTCGTCTTTTCCAAGAAAAGGAGCAAAACAAGAATACTGATAGCTCCTCACAAGAAATTCCCTTTATTAAGCAAGAGCAAGAAGAGGAATATGTGCACCACCCGCATTCAGTGCACCTTGGTACATACAATTCCCCTTCACCGAAAGGTAAAATCTCACAGGCTGACCGCGCAATATAGGTAACACGCCAGAGTTGAAATATAAAGACGGTCATGAGTCTGGTTCTTATCCATCTTTTTCTGCCGAGAAACACGGTATCAGAAACCATTCAAACCATCTGCCTGGTACGTTCTTCTATTGGTCTTGTTACGGGCGATTTTTGATCAACAACATTTAATCTTTGACTAGATCCACAAGAATACCAGTATTCGAGAGGACAGGATTTATCACTTGCGCAATCTGGTTCCTTCAGATCACCCGAAGAATACGATCAATATATTGCAGATCTGGCTTCGCTGCGAAAATATCAGACCGGCCCCTCAGATCCTTTCCAGTCTTCATCGCCACAAGCAAGTTTACAGACTGGAGGCTCCGAGTCCTTTAGAATTTACTCAGCATCAACGGGCTTGCAACCTGCAAGCTCTGACGTCAATCGATCTTCTGAGGACTTTTATTACCACACTGGAGATGTACCCCAAGCGCAACCTTACCAATATCATTTGACTCACGACCAATCATCTGCCGGTCAAAGTCTTCCTATCCAACACTTTAGTACTCAAAATGTTGTTGATAATCAATACTACAGCAGCCAGGCCTACAATAGCTTGCCAGCTTCTCAAGTCCCCGAGCCTGCTCTTGATCTTGACGAATATCCAGTATTACAGCCAGGACTCATCACCATGAATCTCCCCACACCACCTACAACTCAAGAAATCTGTTACTTGCAATCATGGATTCCGAGAAATCAACTAGAGATCGAAAAATTCTATGCTGCTAGACCTGGACTGAGTCGACCTATCCTTGGAAGCTCTTCAAAGCAGGATCAATTAGATATTGTCATCAGACAAATGTTAGTCGAGCATGGAGCTATCAGTGATGAAAGAAAGGATATCCATGATCGATATGATCAACTTGGAGCAATTCTGATCGGCCGATTTCGAGCTAAAAATCCAGAGCATGCCTGCGAGCTCCAGCGCTATGGAAAATTTGCCTTTTCATTGCCTGCCTTCTCATCGTCTACCATCACTCAAGCTCTTCCATATCCTTATAAGATTTCTTCTTCAGGTATTTTCAACCATTATAATCAAATTTCCAGTAACAATTACGAGAAAATGGGTAGTCCGGACGTAGAGGCGGTAAAGAAATGGGGCGGAATCAGAAAGCAAACCAACAACAAGGGTGTCTACCACGAAGTCCTGCATCGTAGACGTACAATGCTTGGTGCCAAATTCCACCCGGAGTCCAAAAGATTAATGGCCTTACCTCATTCGACTGGGGAAACTTTGAGCGATCGAGATATTCTCCAATTAGCAAGATTGAGTCCATACCAAAGACACTTACGCGCTTCAAATTTCTTCAACGAGCGGGGAGAGTTTTACACTCGCCATATACGTTTCACGGAGATGCCGGATGAGTATCTCCGACGCGAAGGATTGTTGCGTTCGTGGATTCCGAGAAAGGCGGGGGATCGTCCCCGGAATAGCATAGAGCGTGCTGCGCGGGCGGCACAGTTGGGCTTGACGGGTGATGATAAGCTGATCGCTGATGCAGCAGCCGAGAGACTTCGTCGAGCTGCGTCTGAGAAAAACATGAGAGAATCAAAGGCAGCATAATCAGGAAAAATAACTGGCACTCTTGCACTATCTGTTCAAGTTCCCAACTACCGAAGGCTACTCGGGACAATGACGATGGTGTTGGAACGGCATGGCGGAGTTGTTATGTAGATTATTTTCTTTCGTCATTACAGCATTTTGAGCGTTGGTTGTTGGATTCCTATTTTTGTTTTTTCCATTTACCTTTCTGTACCTGGGTACGGGTAGATAGCTTGTTGACTTACATTATAAAATTTATCATATTGTTCCATGATCACCTTGATTTGTGTTTATACTTGTATTCACATGAGGTCAAACCCCCGTTCTTCTATACTTGGATAATTTGCATCATCTTTCCTAACATCAAGTACTCCAATACGTTCCCATGCATCAATGAGTGAGTTGAATCTAACCACAAGCGTGCACAAGAACTCTGCTTCTTCGTCTAACTCGTAATTTTTCTCTGTCATTGAACCAAGAATCAAGCAGCAAACTTCCCAACTCTGCTCCTGAGAAAGGCCTCCCGGATGCAAGGGGATATCCAAATTCATATCATACATAGATATGAAAACCATGTCCTCAATATCTGCATCAAACACAAGCATCGTGTTCTCCTCGGTCTCTAGCAGAAAAACAGCTGCGGAGAAATATTCACTATCGACAGAAATTTTCTTCGTTTCTAGAAAGGTATCGAACGATGAGGTACCTGGAGGCATTGTGAATAGTGAAGCTGGCTCAGAAGGACAGAATCGTAAGTTTTTGGAAAATGACGCATCGTGGGCTGCTGGGAAGACTATTCCAATCCCCTCTGTCATCACCATACTAGCCCATGACCACGTTGGGGCCACTTCTCTATTCTGCCTCTTCGTTGGCAAACTAAGAGGACTTGCCCTGGTATGTATGTCTTCATACCTCGTAACATCCCACAGTAAGCCCCTCGCAAGATCTTCAGCCCAAAGTCCTCGAAGATATGTAGACATCAATCTAGATTGGAAGACCTTGGCAATACCTAACAACGCACTCAATCGATCGGTTTCGTGGCTCAATCTCAGCCTAGAGAATTCCTCTACGGCACGAAGCCAACTATCATAGGAAATATCTTGCACGCCGCGAAGAGGGTTGGATGCGATAGAATCAAGTCCAGTACATTCGCATCTTAGTTCTTTGCGGCATTCCATGACTAGCTCTGACGAGCAAAAATGCAAGGTTCTTGGTGCTAAATATCGTTCTTGGAAAATCCAGGCTCTTGACAACAATGGCGCCTCCTGCTTCTCTTTGCTCCATGAGCCAGTGGTCTCGTTTCTCAACATCTTCGGAGTGGAATAGAATTGATGGAGTCCATTGAGCGAATGACGAACAAATATGCTCTTATCTTCTGTCTCTGGCTTCAGGAGGCATCTTGCGAGTAAGGGAATAGATCGATGAAGTGGATTCCTAGGTGCCAGAAACCCTATAGAACTATCAGCAGCACCAGTAGCCGCAATATTCACATAAGAATTGGAGTATATTGAAGCCATAAGAATCGATTCATGCTTCCAATCATCCAGAGAGTCCTGGACAATGCAAAGAGAGTCGATCCATATGAATCTCAATCCTACAGCTCGTACTACGGATATTGCATCTTGAAAGGTAGCTGGGAGATCCGTTACTCTAATTCCGCCATAGAAAGATTCTATAGTAGATGATGTGGTTTGAATGATACGGTTAGAGCCCCAGCAATGTGATAAAGTTGCGTAGGAGGGTCGATTGACGCCGCTTTGGAGATTCCCAGTCTTTACCAAACGAACAACATCCTTACTACCAGATATATCTAGAAGTCTAGAGGGCAACTGGCTTATTGTAGCTATGTCGCAATACGAGTGATTCTTAAGACAGTTGCTGATCCAAGAATTGATGAGTGTGATATGCGTCTTGGTTGAAATCAAGGTAGGAACGTGTCTGGCGATCCCAAGTACGCCAAAATTGCCAGAGTCGTTAATTGTGGGCCTCAGATAAATTCCTTCAACCTCATCCTTATCCGCCACAAACAATTGAAGCCTTGACGACACTTCTTCTCCAACACCATCTTTATCGCGAATCAATTCAATCTCAAGAGGAGCAGACTTTTGCACGATAATCCGGCCGCGCTTGTCAATTAAGTTGCAATGAACCTTGCGATGAAGCGACGCAGCGTCGCGCCGCATAGCTTTTACACCTCTCTTTATCAAAAAGCAAAATGAACAAGCACGGCTTGATGATATCAGTTCCCGGAAGTTGAATGGAAGAGTGTACTTGATTTTACCATTGCCTACCACATCGACTCGCCATCGAGCGGTTTGGTACATGGGATTTGTATCAAGGCAAACACGACAGGAAAGACTGGGGGCCATGGCGCTGAACGAACGAGGCTTTGTATAGGGGCCCGTCTACTTATATTGAGAGCCGCCGCTAAACGATTCTATTAACGAAATGAATATTATTCCTTTCAAAAGAGGGAAGTCCCTATTGAATTTTGCGATGAATCGTTCTTATATAAACAAAATCGCTATTCAAGGCTCACAAGAACAAAAGGTGGTCAGAATTGGGCACCAAGACATGTGAAGAATGTGGGGTGGTTCATGGATTTTGAAAGCCTAGATGCTAGCCTCGTCACTTCAACCTCATGGAATGAGTATATATAACCATCGACAGACACTTAAAAGGGTGAAAGGTTAAATTACTGCATACTCTTACTCCGAAAATGAATACTGGTAGAGTCAAACCAGAGTTAAGCATGAGGTGGAGATTGTGGCCAAATATATCAATCTATCTCATAACTCTCGCCTCTCAATCGAATAGAACGTCGAATGGAAAACTCCAAGATCACACCCTGCTTTTGAACCAGGAAAGCAGCTCTCAAGCTTGATGACTCTGGGCCAAAGGAGGAATCCGAATACAGCCGGTCAATATTCGACTCGACTATAATGTCGACACCCGTTGTCCAACTTCAACACATACAATCTGCGCTCGACCCAGCAAGCTCAGGGGATTTGTCTGCTCCAAATTTGGTGTTGATTTCATCAAGCAGATTATACTCAATTTTCCTTGTCATTTGTTGGTTTTATCCCCGCCTCGAAGCATGCCTAACTCTGTTAGCTAGATCTAGGTCCTCGGAACTTTTCATGCTTGCCTTTGCGCTTTTTTTACTTCACACTCCGGACAACTTCGGATACGCCTATCTTCATGTATGAACTGTTGACTGCAGCTTCCGGCCAGACCAATCTTGCATGTAATCTCTTGTTTCACATGACTGCACGCCCAAAGAGTTCTATGTATCACACACATCACTCTACCGTTCTGGCTTTCAGATTTCTTTGGCCTACGCCCTTCCAAACTAGATGTTGAGAGTAGGGGTCTCAACACGATGGATTTTGACCCTGAAGAGGTATACAGAGTTCGTGGCCTCTCGATTATCGGTGCTCAGCACTCAATTTGATGAGGTCGATAGACAGATCAAACTGGAAACACGTCTAGATGATGCCTTCGAATCTCACGCGTTCTTGTTGAGGACTTTTCGATTTTTACAATTACTTGAGAATTCGTCAATAGTAATATCTTTGTTTAACAATCAAATACAACATTTTTGAGGAGGTATTGATGGGGGGAAGGATATAAAAACAGTAATTACGATGGTGATGGTGATGGTGATGGTGATGGTGATGGTGATGGTGATGGTGATGGTGATGGTGATGGTGATGGTGATGGTGATGGTGATGGTGAT